>WNNG01000505.1:0-157573 GCA_018208015.1 Medicago ruthenica | reverse complement strand
TCTGCACATCACAGTGCACGTTTTTATTGACCAACCATTGAGATTGCAAGGATTGATCCCCAAGCATTAGCCAATTGCAAATCAGCTTTGTCTTCATCATTACCTTCTAGAATTGGTTGAATTTGGTGGCTGAATCAGGCTGTCTTGCCCCTGGTACAAGGCAAGGTTGCCTCTATCCATTAGCATTTAATGCAAAGGGATTCAGCTTGATCTTAGCCACAAATCAGCTGAATTTTGGATTTGTAATGATGACAAAGATTTGGTTTTGGCCTATAAATAGAAGGCAATGCCCAAGGATTCAAACACAATCAACACAGCATTACAAGAGCAGAAACTCTACTCATTTTTAGCTACAAACTCCACAAACAACCAGAAAAATCAATCCAAAGCTTTCCAAAGTTCCAAAACCATCACCAAATCAAACCTTGTGAAAGCCTTCAACCAAACAAATCAAGTGCAGCTGGAGCTTTGCTAAGGAGTTCTGTAAGTTTCTAAGCTTATATTGCATTACAATTGTGTTTGCATAGCTATTTTGGTCAAAACCATTTGATTCTAAAAAACCCCTTTTGAATTTCAAAGAAATCCCAAGGTTTTCAAAACATCAAAACTGGTTTGTCCAGCCTTTTTCACCCCAAAAACTCAAAGTTTTTCACCCACCTATAAGGTCCTGAGTGTGTTCAGAAGTTGTTTCTGAACAAAAGTTCAGAAACAGCTTCTGAACCCAAAATTTCGCATGCTTCGCAGTGCGAAGTCATGGTCGCAGTGCGACCATGACAGAACTCAGAATCTGAGTTTTGTGTCAAAATGACCAATTTTGAGGTTCTAGCCCCAGAGCTCAGAACCTAAGAGTTTTTTAAACCCGTTCTTCAACCATAACAAGGATTTTGCATAATTTTGACAAAATCACAAGTTCGTATGACCATTTTGTGGATAACTTGCAAAACAAGTTATGTTTCTAAACTTTCAAACCACATGAACAAACAGCTATTTCATCATTTCAATCTAAACTTGAACAATAATATTTTCATGACTTTCAAAACTCAAACATGAACATACCCGATTACGTTCGCATTTTCGCAAAATGAGACGAACTTGCGCGTTTTCTAGCAAATTTGCTAAACCTTCCCATTTTGGGTTTTCAAACCCAAATGTTTTGACATACCTTGGGATTTCTAAAGATTCAAACCAAAAAACATGAATGAAAAGGGATGGTGTGACGTATGTCTTCTCCATCGCCCCGATTGTACGAATGCGTGACGTATGTCTCGTCGTTCGGACAATCGTCATTCCTTTTTTCAATATGTACAACCCTAACCAAACCAAAACTTGGCCCCTTGTGGTCAATCCAAACCTTTTGGTCCCCCTTGTGGACATTAAACTCAATCCCTCGACTCATTTGAGTCCACTCGGTCAATGTTCGACTCGTCCGAGTCCATTGTACCCGTTCTTGATCTCAGTGGATCAATCGAACAATCGCCCGACTCTTCGGAGTCCACTCGGTCAATGATCGACTTATATGAGTCCATTGTACCTCTCTTGGTCCCATAGCGGCCAAATCAACCCTTTACCCTAACGGACGTACCTTTTAACAATTCTAATGCGATTCACGAACAAACGCTTAATAAGTCTCCAAGCGCGAGCATACAAGCTACGTTTTAATCGCAAGAATTCGGTTAAAACATCGTCCATTTAAAATCAACCAACACATGTACGTTTTCTATCAAAGAACTACGTACACTTGAATTCTCCGACTACCGGGAGATACGTAGGAGCAAGATCGACATCTTGTCAAGCGCAATAATAAAAAACTTTTTCTTTCTTTTCTTTCGTTGTTTTTATCTCTTTTTCCCCCCTTTCTTATATTTTTAACATAAATGAACATGCACGCAATATAAAAAAAAACAATTCAAGCTTTGACCAAATAGAAGGTTCCCGTTGAGTACAACGGACGTGAGGGGTGCTAATACCTTCCCTTGCGTAATCGACTCCCGAACCCGACAATGGTTGCGATGACCTAATCCTTATCCTCATCGTCAAAGGGTTTTATTATCGTTTCCCTTTACAACAAAAAAAAACTTAAGGGTTTATCAACGTTCCCTTTACACAAAAACGTTTGGTGGCGGCTTCACAAAGGCCCTCCGAGCTTTCGAGGACGTCCTCGGAGGATTTGCGCGTCTTTTTCCCGAGGAAAAAAACGAGGTGCGCACAGCTGGCGACTTCACTGGGGACCCTGTTCCCACTAGTGAGTCAAGCCTAACCTAGTTGGGTTTAAAGCCAATTGTTTATTTTCTTTGCGTGCCATGTTTTATTTATTTTGTTCATACATGTTATATTTATGCTTTATGTTTATATTTGCTTTATCTGCTTTATAATCATATCATATATATCAAATGTGGGGGGTTACTTGAGTGATGTTACTCCACATTGTTCGGGTTAATGCCGGACGTGTGAGGCTCTCTACCCGAGCTTGAGAAAAAAACTAAGTTAGAAGGAGGTTGTGTGCGGAAGCCCGCGTTGACGTATGTCCGTGAGGTAGGGATGTCCAACCCCGCTTAGATGAGATTTTCACGTGGAATTAATTGAAGTCATGTCGACGTATGTCCATAGACAACCCTAATTCCATGTGAGGTCTATGACTCTAAGGACCTCTTCTTAGGAGATTTCACAATTTAGAGCCTACATGTGAGGATGGGGGGAAGTTCCGAACCTTCATAAACCATACCCTTGCATATCATTTGCATTCATGAAAGTAATTTTCGCATCATTTTGCTTTATAGGAGTTTAAAAAGAACAAACAAATATTAGCAAAAAAGAAATATGGATTCCGGGAACAAAAACACGCTCGTCTTCAAGCTCAAGATTCCTAAGCCAAGCACAATCATTCCCAGCAAAGTGGAGGAAGAGCTTAAGGTTAAAATTCGGGAGTTAGAATTAAAACACCTTCTAGCTTTGGGAGAGATCACAAGGAGGAAGAGAGATCGTGATGAAGTATCACATTCTCTCCTAGTATGCCAAAAACGGCTAAGGATCTCCGAAGGGAAGAGAGATTGGATAGGAGGCGGCTTGGTTAGTGCGGATGCCAACCTTGTGGCCAAGGACGAAGAGTTGGAAAGAATCTTACATTCCAACCAAGAGCTCAAGAAATTCGGCGAACTAGCCATCGAAGCTCAACGGAAATGGAGGTTGAAGTTTCAAGAGAAAAATCAACAGCTCCAAGAAGTAGTTAAAGACTACAAAGAGCAGCTTCAAGCCGAACGCGTCCAACGGCAAAGACATGAGAGTCTCTCTCATCAAGGGAGGCTAAAGTGCAATCATCTCGAAGAAGACATCAAGAAATTCGAAGAGTACTTCGACAAGATTGCAAGAGCTCATGGGGACCACATTGCACAACTACACGATGAAATTAGAAGTGCAAGAGTCAAGCTAGACCAGCGCAAGGAAGTGATTGAGTATGTATGGCAAGACGCCACCCGATTAAGTGAGGATTTCACTAAATTGGTTGCATTCTCAAATTTGGTAATCACCCAACTTCCAAAGAAGCTAGCGGAGGCCGAGATGGTCATGCCCTACTTTGTCATCCCTATGGAGATCCAGAAGTTTATGAGGTTCTGCAAAGACACCATAGATTTCTATAGGGAGGAGATGAGCAAAGCCGAGCAGCGAGCGGCTATTTGATTTGTAATAGCATTAGTTACACTTTGTAAACAAATGTTATATAATCAAATATATTTTGAAGTATAATCAATTTCCCGGTCTTTTAATATTTCGATTTGCTAATATTAATTGTGCACCTTTAAACTCCATAAAGCAAAATAAAAAAAAAAACGCATATTTTGCATACTCATAGCATACATACATCCACATGCATCTTCATGCATTTTTTTTCAAAAAAAAAAAAAAAACTCATTCATTTCCCTAAAAACTGTTCAAAGCAATCATAGCCCGAAAACCCCGAAAGCCCTCGGTCCAAGAACCAGATATTCAACACTCGTACGGAACACGAGCTAACAAACAAAGGATCATGGACAATTTGGAACAAACTCAAGCGGCTTTGAGAGAAGAGGTTGATGGAATGAAGGGAAAGATGGATCAGATGCTAGAGTTAATGCAAGCTCTATCGGCACGAGAAAGCCACCCTCGCCCAACAACGGATGCATCCAATGTGCAATGGCCTCCCTATGGTTTACCTCTGAATTATACCCCACCCTTCGAAAACGAGGGTCAAGGACCACCTCCACCACCGCTCACAATCCCCGTAAGGAATGAAGAGCGTCGTCCTCAAGGAACTTCCACTACTCAGCATGAAGTAATTCCCCATGATGTGGAAAATAGCCAACTAAGGCAATCTGCTCCCGACACCACCCACCAAGACAATGATACCACCCAAATGTATCGAGTTTTGGAAGAAAGGTTGAAAGCTGTCGAAGGGTTCAGCTATTACGGTGCCCACAACGCCTTGGATATGTGCCTAGTGCCCGATGTGGTAATTCCTCCGAAGTTCAAAGCACCGGACTTCGAGAAATACAAAGGAATTCAATGCCCTCGGAACCATCTAAGGATGTTCAGTAGGAAGATGGCAGCCTACGCAATGAACGAGAAACTCATGGTGCATGTGTTTCAAGATAGTTTAAGCGGAGCGTCTTTGGATTGGTACATGCAGCTCGAGCGTACTCATGTCCAAACTTGGAAGGATCTAGCCGATGCCTTCCTAAAGCAATACAAATATAATTTGGACATGGCTCCAAATAGGATGCAACTACAAAACCTCCTACAAAGAAGCAACGAGTCCTTCAAGGAGTACGCTCAGCGGTGGAGAGAACTAGCTTCTCGTGTTCAACCACCACTATTGGAAAGAGAACTTGTCGACACCTTCATGGGCACACTTCAAGGCCCATATTACGACAAGATGATTGGAAGCACGTCTGCCGGTTTCTCCGATCTAGTCATGGTTGGTGAAAGAATAGAAGACGGAGTAAAGAGAGGAAAAATCCAAGGCTCTCTAGAAGCTCAAAGTGGAGCTAGAAAACCCCCCAGCAACTTTCACAAAAAGAAAGAAGGGGAGACAAATGCCGTTCTAGTGGGACCATCCTACCCACCACCAAATCAAATGCCTCACTACCACTATCCTTATGTGGCAGCAGCAACGGCTCAAGGGCGTTACTCACCTCAAGTGATTCCCGCAAATCCACCTCGACAACCAGTAGTGTTGCCGCAGCAAAATCAACAGCAACAGCAACAAGGCGGGTACCCATCAAAGAATCAAGCGAGCTCAAGGAACAGTTATTTTAATAGGCAGTTTGATCCTGTACCTATGTCTTATGGTCAAATCTTGCCATACCTAATCCAAAAGGGTATGGTCGAGACAAGACTACTACCACCAATGTCGCCACCATATCCACATTGGTACGACGCAAATGCCAAATGTGATTTCCACGCAGGATCCGTGGGGCACAATGTCGAAAACTGTAGAGTTTTCAAACACAAGGTGCAGGATCTTATTGACAAGAAGCTGTTATCCTTCAAAGAGGAGAACCCCAATGTGAAGAACAACCCATTGCCGGGGCATGCGGGTCCCTCTGTAAATGCGGTGGAGGAACAAGAGGACTTTGGTCCAGTCAAAAGGGTATCCAATGTTAAGACTCCCCTGTCAACCATAAGGGAGCGTTTAACCGGCTTTGGATTATTCGAGGAAATGCACGCCAACTGTGAAGCTTGCAAGGTCAACCCGAATGAGTGCGAAGAGTTGAAGAGCTGTCTTCAAGAGTTAATGGACCAAGGTTGGATCCAAATTGGCTATATAAAGGATGGCACGGACGTTGCTACTTTAGAGTCTAACAGCCCAAAACCTCTCGAGATCCCATACCAAAGGAGAGAGGTACCAATGCCAATACAACCCATAACATTCCACGTACCTGCACCCTTCTCTTTTGGAAGCACAAAGAGGGTACCATGGAATTACCAACCTGTGGCCTATGTGGAAGGAAAACCACTAGCCAAAATCGAGCCCAGCATCACTAACATTACCGGTGTTGGAGGAATGACCAGAAGCGGTAGAGTCTTCACTCCGAAAGAACTCGGGAAGGCGCCAGCCGTACTACCAAAGGAACCGCTCAAAGAAAAGAGCGTGGAGGAAGAAGAGAACCAAGCGGGGCCTTCTCAAAAAACAATCCCGCAAAAAGAGGCCGAAGAGTTCCTAAGGATAATCCAAAAGAGCGAGTACAAGATCATTGACCAGCTAGGTCAAATTCCCTCCAAGATCTCCATGCTGTCTTTACTACTAAGCTCGGAGGCACACCGAGAAGCACTACTGCGGATCCTCAGTGAGGCACATGTCACCAAGGACATTCCGGTGGACCAATTCGACGGGATAGTCGGAAATATTACCTCAAGTAGGTACTTGGGTTTCAATGGCGATGAGCTACCCGACGATGGGCACATTCATAACCGCGCCTTACATATCTCCGTGAAATGCATGGACCACATCCTCTCAAGAGTGCTAGTGGACACGGGGTCATCATTGAATGTCATGCCCAAGACTACCCTCCTCAAACTATCATGTGAAGGGACAGTAATGAAGCCCAGCGCCTTGGTCGTAAAAGCTTTCGATGGATCAAGAAGAGCCGTTATAGGGGAGATCGACTTACCAGTCCAAATCGGACCTAAGGTTTTCACCATAACCTTCCAAGTCATGGATATTAATCCAACATACAGTTGTCTTCTCGGACGACCATGGATCCATGCAGCCGGAGCCATTACCTCTACCCTGCACCAGAAGCTGAAGTTCATCATTGATAACCAAATGATTGTAGTTTCCGGGCAAGAGGACATGATGGTAAGCCATCTCTCATCTTTCCGTTATATAGAAACGGATGAAGAAGCTGTGGACGTCCCATTCCAATCTTTGGAAGTGGCGAATGTCGTGACATTAAGCTCGAAGCCCAAGGAAGAGGCTAGGACAGCCATGTCATCATGGAGGGCGATAAGAGAAGCTCTAGAAGAAAGCCGACCCTCCGGATGGGGCAAGTTAGTGGACATACCGGAGAAGAAAAATCGCTTCGGGTTGGGGTATCATCCATCAGCCGAAACTTTCTCAAAGCCTTCGAAGCAAGGGATCCTCCCCATTTCGGAAACATTCATCAGTGCGGGGTTTATCCATGAAGATCAAGTGGCTCTACTCGAAGACGTAGACGAAGACGTGCCTGATTTGGTGTACCGTTGCGCTTCGGATGAAGCTTTGAACAATTGGAGGGCTATCGCAATTCCGGAGATCATTACCAGGATTAAGTAATAAACCATGTTTGTTTGTTTTTACTTTTAAAAAAAAATCATTTAGCTCTGCCCAAGGCAAATGGTTAGTCGTGTGGGGCCCCCATGTTTTTAAAAGTTGTTTACAATCATGAATAAAAACACTCTTTTATGTTCATTCGAGTCTTTTTCTTTTTGCATTTGTTTTAAAAATTTTTTTTTACAAAAAGCCTAAAAAAAATCATACTCATGCAGATCTACAAATCCACCCTCCAAAAACAACACTACCTTAAACCCTTATGACTTCGATTGCCCGATTAATCAAACGGAAGATGATGAAGAGGACGATTATGAACCGCCTGAAGAATTGTCTAGACTTGCAAATCAAGGGGATAGGGTAATACAACCTCACCAAGAATCAGTTGAAAAGGTCAACTTGGGGACCGAAGAGGATAAGAAAGAGGTCAAGATAGGAGCCTCCCTGCACGAGAATGTGAAAGGAAAGTTGATCAAGCTTCTGCAAGAGTACGTGGATGTATTCGCTTGGTCGTATCAAGACATGCCGGGTTTAGACCCTAACATCGTTGTACACAAGCTGCCACTCAAGCCGGAATGCCCGCCAGTGAAGCAGAAATTGAGAAGAACTCGACCCGATATGGCTCTCAAGATCAGAGAGGAGGTCAAAAAGCAATTTGATGCCGGCTTCTTAGCCGTAACCAAGTATCCAACATGGGTTGCCAACATTGTGCCAGTTCCGAAGAAGGATGGCAAGGTGAGAATGTGTGTGGATTATCGGGACTTGAATAGAGCAAGCCCAAGGATGATTTCCCGCTACCACACATCGACATATTGGTGGACAACACAGCCCAATTCTCAGTCTTTTCCTTTATGGATGGCTTCTCGGATATAACCAAATCAAGATGGCTCCAGAGGACATGGAGAAAACTACGTTCATCACTCCATGGGGGACATTCTGCTATAAGGTAATGCCTTTCGGATTAACAAATGCCGGGGCAACATACCAAAGAGCAATGGTGACTCTTTTCCACGACATGATCCATAAGGAAATTGAGGTCTACGTCGACGATATGATTGCCAAATCCCAAACGGAGGAGGATCATCTAGTCCATCTACAAAAGCTTTTCGAACGCCTAAGAAAGTTCAAGCTGCGCTTAAATCCTAACAAGTGCACATTTGGCGTTAGATCCGGAAAGTTATTGGGCTTCATCGTCAGCCAAAGAGGTATTGAAGTGGATCCCGATAAGGTGAAGGCCATCCAAGAAATGCCAGCGCCAAATACCGAGAAAGAAGTCCGGGGTTTCTTAGGAAGATTGAACTACATCGCCAGGTTCATCTCACACATGACAGCTACCTGCGAACCAATCTTCAAACTGCTAAGGAAAAACCAAGCCGCTCATTGGAATGAGGATTGCCAAGAGGCGTTTGACAAGATCAAACAATACCTTCAAGAACCACCAATTTTAATACCTCCTGTTCCGGGTAAGCCCCTCATCTTATACCTAACCGTACTTGAAGGATCAATGGGTTGTGTGTTAGGACAACAAGATGAAACGGGAAGAAAAGAGCACGCAATCTACTACCTAAGCAAGAAGTTTACTGATTGTGAAACAAGGTATACTTCACTTGAAAAGACTTGCTGCACTTTAGCATGGGCTGCTCGACGTCTAAGGCAATACATGTTGACCCATACAACTTGGTTGATATCGAAGATGGATCCCATCAAGTACATCTTCGAAAAGCCTGCCCTCACAGGGAAGATAGCCCGTTGGCAAATGCTGCTGTCTGAGTACGACATCCAATATGTTGCTCAAAAAGCCATCAAAGGGAGTGTTTTATCCGAGCACCTTGCTCACCAACCATTGGAGGATTATCAGCCCATACAATTCGACTTCCCGGACGAAGATGTCGTAGCTTTGAATGACGAAGAAGTCACAAGCGATGATGAAGGGCCAGAACCAGGAGCTCAATGGAAGCTCGCTTTCGACGGCGCCTCAAATGCCATGGGACGCGGTATCGGAGCAGTGTTAATCTCCCCAAGAAATGGATACCAGCCCTTCACAGCAAGATTATGCTTTGACTGCACCAATAACATGGCTGAATATGAAGCATGTATCCTAGGCCTCGAAGCGGCAATTGATCTAAGGATCAAAAACCTTGAAGTATACGGTGACTCAGCCTTGGTCATCTATCAAGTCAAAGGAGAATGGGAAACGAGACATCCCAATTTAATTCCCTACCGAGCCAGGGTTGTAGAATTGATCAAGCATTTTGATGAAATCAACTTCCACCACATCCCTCGAGAAGAAAATCAGGTAGCAGATGCTTTGGCTACATTATCATCAATGTACCAAGTAAATTTCTACAACGAAGCACCAATCATAAGGATGGATCGTAGAGACAAACCAGTGGTATGCGCATCAGTCGAAGAGGGACTTGACGATAAACCTTGGTTCTACGACATCAAGCGATACCTCGAAGAGCAAGAGTATCCAGAAAATGTCTCGCACACCGACAAGAGGACCCTCAGAAGATTGGCATCCCAGTTCTTCCTCAGTGGAAGTACCCTCTACAAAAGAAATTATGACATGGTCTTGCTCAGATGTGTGGATAAACATGAAGCGGACATGCTCGTCAAAGAAATCCACGAGGGATCTTTTGGAACCCATGCTAATGGGCATGCAATGGCAAAGAAAATCTTAAGGGCGGGCTACTATTGGTTAACCATGGAAGCTGACTGTTTCCACTATGCCAAGACTTGTCACAAGTGCCAGATTTACGCCGACAAGGTGCATGTACCACCAACTCCACTGAACGTCATGACTTCACCTTGGCCTTTCTCTATGTGGGGCATAGACATGATTGGAATGATCGAGCCCAAAGCGTCAAATGGACATCGCTTCATCCTCGTTGCCATCGACTACTTCACCAAATGGGTAGAAGCAGCTTCGTATGCAAACGTAACCAAACAAGTGGTAGCCCGATTCATCAAGAAGGAAATCATTTGCCGTTATGGTACTCCCCACAAAATCATCACCGATAATGGGGCAAACCTGAACAACAAGACAATGAAGGAGTTGTGCAAAGATTTCAAGATTGAGCACCATAATTCCTCCCCTTACCGACCAAAGATGAATGGTGCGGTAGAAGCAGCCAATAAGAACATAAAGAAGATCATCCAGAAGATGGTGACAACATATAAGGATTGGCATGAGATGCTTCCCTTTGCGCTACATGGCTACAGAACAGCCATTCGCACTTCAACTGGGGCAACCCCCTTTTCCTTAGTATACGGTATGGAAGCTGTTCTCCCCGTAGAGGTGGAAATTCCTTCGTTAAGGGTCTTGATGGAAACCAAGCTAGAAGAAGCTGAATGGGTCCAAACAAGGTTCGACCAACTGAATCTCATAGAGGAGAAGCGTCTGACGGCAATATGTCACGGACAACTCTATCAAAGGAGGCTCAAGAGAGCATTCGACAAGAAGGTCCGTCCTCGAGAATTCAAAGAAGGAGACCTAGTGCTCAAGAAGATATTACCTATCCACAAAGATCCCCGAGGAAAGTGGACTCCCAGCTATGATGGGCCGTACGTGGTAAAGAAAGCTTTCTCATGCGGAGCCCTGATCATCACCACTATGGACGGAGAAGAATTCCCACTCTCAATAAACTCCGATGCAGTCAAGAGGTATTATGCCTAAAAAGAAAAAGAAAAAAAAAGAAGAAAAAGCTCGCTAAATCGAAAACCTGAAAGGGCGGTTTAGGCAATAGAGAGCGTCCTGCTAGATTGAAAACCTGAAAATGCGGTCTAGGCAAAAATTAAGGACATCAAAAAAGGAAATATACCCCGGTGGATTGAAAACTCGAAAGAGAGGTCCAGGCAAAAGTTAGGGGTTAACAAAAAAAAAGGGCAATGACTGCAGCATCCAAGCTCCGGACAAGATTCAAGAGGAGAAGAATCGGTCTCATCAGCATCTTCCAACAAACAAAGATCTCAAAGTCATAAGAAAATAGCATGTGTTGTACCAAAACCAACATTTTCTTTTTGCTTTTTTCTTGTCTTTCTCTATCTCACTTCTCACTTTGTGTATTTTTTTTACCCATTCAAGAGGTCAAATCTGCATTGAATAAATTTCCTTTTTTGTTATTTTATGTTCTCAGTAGCGCATAAAATTTTGTTTTATTCATGATGAAAATGCTTTAAAACATGGGAAATAAACAAAAGAATTTTCTTCCAAAAAAAAGAGAGAGAAAAAACAAACAAACATTGCTTTATTTTGAATCTTCGTGAATTCTGAAAATTGCGGTAATTCCCACCAAAATATTGCACCAAAGGACTTATGCTTCTTAGCAAAGGCAAGTGCGTAGCTCGTGGCACGCGGAGCGCAAAAACCCCCAGGGTTAGGAGGAACAAAAATTCCCCAGTAAACACCCTAAAACATCCAAACACCAACCAAGGCTGGATATCGATCATGCTTCCAAAATGATCCTTGTATCCCCATAAGCCAAACCTCATTGATATTCCCCAGGGAATCTCAACCCCCAAACAAAAGTCCAATCATTATTGGCAAACCCACACAAATCTTCGGGCTTAGGCTCGAACTACACCGGTTTTGATCCCATTTGGGTATGTAGGCAAAGGACCTTGTCCTTCCAAACCGACCAACCAAAAAAAACAAAACACAAAAAGAGAGCCCAATTGTCATTGGCACAACCACAACCAAGACCGACTTTGCTCGGCACCCAACCAACCTCCCACACATCATGCATAGCATAATTCATGCACCATGTCATTCATGCATGCATATTCAAATCATTCATACACATGCATTTCATATCATGCCATGCATCCTCAACAAGGATTCTCCAGTGAGTATCACATATTCACCAACATCCATCAAACATTCAACCAGGGGCACCTATTTAGGGTAAGACCGCAGCTCGTTAGGAATCGATATTCAGAAGCAGTGCCTGAATAAGATCACCTAGCTTAGGTATCGACCTCTAGAAGCAGTACCTAGAGTAGATCACCTCCCCCAGTGTATCGACCTTCAGTGTTAGCGGCTGAATAAGATCACAGCTCGTTAGGAATCGACATTCAGAAGCAGTGCCTGAATAAGATCACCTAGCTTAGGTATCCCTCTCTAGAAGCAGTACCTAGAGTAGATCACCTACATCCATGTTCGATCTCTAGAAGCAGTACCTAGAATAGATCACCTTCATCCATGTTCCCTCTCTAGAAGCAGTACCTAGAGTAGATCCCCTACATCCATGTTCCACCTCTAGAAGCAGTGCCTAGAGAAGACCACCATCCTCAGGAATCGACGTCTAGTGACAGTGCCTAGATAAGATTACCTTCATCCCCCAGTAGATCTACCTCCAGTGTTAGCGGCTGGATACGATCAACCTTTTCCAACCATTGCATTTGCATTTCGCGAAGGACAAAATTCGGGTCCTTCTTTTTACTTGATTGATCTCCGAAAAGAGTTCATGAGATGCCCTCGGCACTCACGCACTCTATGCGAAGACACAATTAAGTAGGGGCAGCTGTAGTACCCTAATTTTGTCCTACGCATTTTAAAACAAAAAATCAAAAAAAATCAAAGAGGGGAAAAAGTCAAAAGTCAACAAAAGTCAACAGAAAAGTCAACATTCCAAAAATGCTGACTTCGCACTGCGAAGCTCACTTCGCACTGCGAAGTCTGCGATTTTTCTGCAGATTTTTGGTTTCTTTGATTTAATTCCAGAATTTGTTGCATATCATTTCCATATTTATTTTAAGTAGCATTCATGGCTAATTGGGCCAAGCAAAACCAGGATTGAAGGACTTGCCATTAATGCCAAGGTTGGAAGCTTTTTCTTCCAACCTAGCATGTGACAAGCAAGTGGGCTTGCCCTTGGGCAGCTCTAGTCCCTCCCATGTGACCTGCTAACCACCACAAGGTTGCCAGCCACCTGCTTGAGGACTTTCCTCCTGCTTGCTCTCCCCAAAACCAGTCAAACCAGCTGGATTTCTCACTTGAAAAGCCATGAGTGCCTACTCTGTTTTTGCAGCAGCTTTTCACCCCCTCACACCAGCCATAAGTAGCCTTTTTCATCCCTCAATCTCTGCACATCACAGTGCACGTTTTTATTGACCAACCATTGAGATTGCAAGGATTGATCCCCAAGCATTAGCCAAATGCAAATCAGCTTTGTTCTTCATCATTACCTTCTAGAATTGGTTGAATTTGTGGCTGAAATCAGGCTGGATCTTGCCCCTTGGTACAAGGCAAGGTTGCCTCTATCCATTAGCATTTAATGCAAAGGGATTCAGCTTGATCTTAGCCACAAAATCAGCTGAATTTTAGGATTTTGTAATGATGACAAAGATTTGGTTTTGGCCTATAAATAGAAGGCAATGCCCAAGGATTCAAACACAATCAACAACAGCATTACAAGAGCAGAAACTCTACTCATTTTAGCCTACAAATCTCCACAAACAACCAGAAAAAATCAATCCAATACAAAGCTTTCCAAAGTTCCAAAACCATCACCAAATATCAAAAACCTTTGTGAAAGCCTTCAACCAAATCAAATCAAGTGCAGCTGGAGCTTTGCTAAGGAGTTCTGTAAGTTTCTAAGCACTTATATTGCATTTACAATTGTGTTTGCATAGCTATTTTGGCTCAAAACCATCTGATTCTAAAAAACCCCTTTTGAATTTCAAAGAAATCCCAAGGTTTTCAAAACATCAAAACTGGTTTGTCCAGCCTTTTTTACCCCAAAAACTCAAAGTTTTTCACCCACCTATAAGGTCCTGAGTGTGTTCAGAAGTTGTTTCTGAACAAAAGTTCAGAAACAGCTTCTGAACCCAAAATTTCGCATGCTTCGCAGTGCGAAGTCATGGTCGCAGTGCGACCATGACAGAACTCAGAATCTGAGTTTTTGTGTCAAAATGACCAAATTTTGAGGTTCTAGCCCCATAGCTCAGAACCTAAGAGTTTTTTAAACCCCTGTTCTTCAAACCATAAAAAGGATTTTGCATAATTTTGACAAAATCACAAGTTCGTATGACCATTTTGTGGATAACTTGCAAAACAAGTTATGTTTCTAAACTTTCAAAACCACATGAACAAACAAGCTATGTTCATCATTTCAATCTAAACTTGAACAATAAATATTGTTCATGACTTTCAAAGCTCAAACATGAACATACGCCGATTACGTTCGCATTTTCGCAAAATGAGACGAACTTGCGCATTTTCTAGCAAATTTGCTAAACCTTCCCATTTTGGGTTTTCAAACCAAATGTTTTGACATACCTTGGGATTTCTAAAGATTCAAACCAAAAACATGAATGAAAAAGGGATGGTGTGACGTATGTCTCTCCATCGCCCCGATTGTACGAATGCGTGACGTATGTCTCGTCGTTCGGACAATCGTCATTCCTTTTTTCAATATGTACAACCCTAACCAAACCAAAACTTGGCCCCTTGTGGTCAATCCAAACCTTTTGGTCCCCCTTGTGGCCATTAAACTCAATCCCTCGACTCATTTGAGTCCACTCGGTCAATGTTCGACTCGTCCGAGTCCATTGTACCCGTTCTTGATCTCAGTGGATCAATCGAACAATCGCCCGACTCTTCGGAGTCCACTCGGTCAATGATCGACTTATATGAGTCCATTGTACCTCTCTTGGTCCCATAGCGGCCAAAATCAACCCTTTACCCTAACGGACGTACCTTTTAACAATTCTAATGCGATTCACGAACAAACGCTTAATAAGTCTCCAAGCGCGAGCATACAAGCTACGTTTTAATCGCAAGAATTCGGTTAAAACATCGTCCATTTAAAATCAACCAACACATGTACGTTTTTCTATCAAAGAACTACGTACGCTTTGAATTCTCCGACTACCGGGAGATACGTAGGAGCAAGATCGACATCTTGTCAAGCGCAATAATAAAAAACTTTTTCTTTCTTTTCTTTCGTTTGTTTTTATCTCTTTATTCCCCCCTTTCTTATATTTTTAACATAAATGAACATGCACGCAATATAAAAAAAAACAATTCAAGCTTTGACCAAATAGAAGGTTCCCGTTGAGTACAACGGACGTGAGGGGTGCTAATACCTTCCCCTTGCGTAATCGACTCCCGAACCCGACAATGGTTGCGATGACCTAATCCTTATCCTCATCGTCAAAAGGGTTTTATTATCGTTTCCCTTTACAACAAAAAAAAACTTAAGGGTTTATCAACGTTCCCTTTACACAAAAACTTTGGTGGCGGCTTCACAAAGGCCCTCCGAGCTTTCGAGGACGTCCTCGGAGGATTTGCGCGTCTTTTTCCCGAGGAAAAAAATGAGGTGCGCACAGTGCTGATGACAGGAAGAGCACCTCAGGAGGTTGTTTCTTTTTGGGAAATAATCTAATTTCTTGGTTCAGCAAGAAACAAAACTGTGTCTCATTATCAACTGCTGAAGCTGAGTATATTGCTGCTGGGAGTAGTTGTTCACAACTGATTTGGATGAAACAGATGCTGGAGGAGTACAACATGAAACAAGGTGTTATGACATTGTTTTGTGACAATTTGAGTACTATTAACATCTCTAAGAACCCAATACAGCACAGCAGGACTAAACACATTGATATCAGACACCATTTTATCAGAAATCTTGTGGAGGACAAGATTATTCAGCTGGAACATGTGGACACTGAGGATCAAATTGCTGACATATTCACAAAGGCATTAGATGCTAAACAGTTTGAGAATCTGAGAAGCAAGTTAGGTGTGTGTTTACATGAAGACTTATAGCAATTACTGCAAACTGGATGTGAGGAAGATAGAGTACCTGCCAGTTGTGCTCATGCTGAATGTGATCCTAAACCTGAGTCTGAATCTGATATGTTTTCCAGAATCTGTGTTACTTGTGTAGTTGTTATTCCCTATTTGCAGTCTGAGATTTGTTAGAATTTTATGGCTAAAACGGGGGAGAAAAACTTGAAGTTGAGCTGTTCAATATCAGAATGTGTGCTGAGTTCAGATTTACTCTTGGTCAGATTTCAGAAGGTTGTGCCTAGTTTTGTTCAGAAGCTAAGCATTATGCTCAGAGTTCAGAACCAATGAAAGAAGAGCTGTGATGATCTGATTGAGGAGAAGTATGTGTCTCAGGGGGAGTACAAGATTGTTATGATCCTGAGTGTTTTTGTGATCCTGAAGTGTGGTCCTGAAGAACAATTGTATTCTGAAGTGTGCTCTGATACCATTTATCACTGCAGTTCAATAGTAAGGGGGAGTTTGTATGAGAAGCTGAGTTGCAGGGGGAGTGTTGTGAAGCTGGAGTGTTGGTTATGTTTGTGAAGCTTCAGGGTGAGAGTTTCAGTTGTCCTGAAGTGATGCTGAATGTGCTCAAAAGCTGTTCTTTGTGTATCAGTGTTCAGAAGCTGAAACTGATTGGTTTTTGTTGGTTTAAGCATAGCTCAGATTTGTTTGTCCGCTGCTTAGTTCTATGCTATGTTATTTTATTGTGGAGTTCTCTTTGCTGAGTTGATTCTATGGGAGATTGAAGAACTTGGATGGTTTTAGCCAAAAATTTGCCAAAGGGGGAGATTGTTGAGTCTTTTGGTGTTGGCTGCATATTTTGGCAAAACCAAAGTGTTTAATAGAAGCATCTCATTATTTAGAACAAATCATCAGTTGCAAGAAATTTGATTTGAAGCTGTTCAGAAGCTGAAATTTACATCAGAAGCTGAATGCTCATCAGAAGCACTGTAGCACTTCAGAAGCTGATTCAGGTTCTGATGCCCACGTTGACTTCTGTTGACTTCATCAGAAGCTAGTTATTTTCAAGTTATTCTTGCGCGAATCTTGGCGATATTTAACAAGGAATTATCCACGCATATTGCTTCTAGATTGCTGATTAATTTTGAGAGGATTTGATGAAGATTTGACATGGATTTATGAATGCTCGTATTTTTCTGTTATAATCTTATGAAGATATTTTCCTGGTTTATTTGTTTCCTTATTGGATTACTCATAATTCAGAAACAAATCTAATTCAGAAGATTTGGAGCATAATTAAGAGACTTGCTGAAGATTATAAAAGGAGGAGCTTTGCTGCTATTCAAGATGTACGTAGAACAGAGTATAATTCAGAAATAGAGTCTTTGTTTTTAAACTTAGAGTTTTTATTGTGCACCACTCAGTTTGAGTTGGTTTAGGATTGTTATTGAGTTGTAACTTCATTCTAAGCCTGTAGGTACGAATGAAGGTCTGTTATTGAAATTGTGTTCAAAATAGGGTAGGTTTCAAGGGGTGTTTAAGTGACTGGGTTGCAGTTGCTTGAATAGGAAGATAGTGGATTCTATTACTCAGAGTTGAGTAGAAGTCTGACTAGGTGGAGGTTAATTGCTTGGGATAAGAACTGGGAGTCAGTGTCTGAGTCTTAAGAATTAAATCCAATAGTGGATTTCCTTCCTGGATTGGTATTCCCCAGAGTAGGAGGTGTTTACTCCGAACTGGGTTAACAAACCTTGTGTGTTTTTTTTTACTTTCCTGCACTTTATTTTCTTTCTTTGCATTATGTTTATGTGTGCTCTGTTTTAGCAAGTTGTTGTGCCCTGCATATTGTTCAGAACCTGTTTGGTTCAGAACCTGGTAACTCTGTTTATTGCCCGGCCAGAATTTCAATAACCTTTTAAATCTCAGAATGTCAGACAAAGGATACAAAAGAAAGCCAATCTGTCATTTGGTTCTTATTGTATTAAGAAAGGTCAGAAAGGTTGATTTGTGTCAGGAGCAGACAAAACTGAAGTTCTTTACAAAACAGAACCTTCTACTTCTGAATCCAAGATTCTGAACAAATCAGAATCAAAGACTCTTAAGTCCAAAGTTCTGAAGAGAACAGAACCAAAGCCTTCAAAGGTTCAGATTCTAAAAAGCTCAGAACCAAAGACCTTTAAGTCTAAGGTTCTGAAGAAATCTGAGTCAAGACCATTGAAAGCTCAGGTTCTGAAGAACTCAGTGTCTGATACTAAGACTTATTCAAGATTAAAGGATTCACATCCAAGGTATCTAAACAAGTCTGAGTACTATAACTCCAGACATAAGGTTCAACAAAAGACTAAACCTTTCAGAACTAACCCAAGAGGACCCATATGGGTACCTAGGGTTGAAATTATTTCTGTTGCAGATATGATTAAGAACCAAATAAAAGGGGAAGTCATGGTGCCTGGGCAATGGCTGCTGGCATTACATGACAGAAGGAAAGTCTATGTTCCAAACCCTAACCATGAAAGAGGGAGGAACTGTGGAATCTGGAGGAAACCACAAAGACTAAATCATTGGTACTGAGCTATTGAGAGCTTTGCAGAATCTGACACTTCTCCTGAAGCCAATTAAGAACATTGTTGGAACAAAAGTGGGTGTTCAGCAACAACCAGAATGAACAAGGAGAGGTAGATCAGAAGCTCAACAGAGGTATGTTTTGTTCTCTGTTATACTTAACAGTTTCTACACCAATGTGAAAGACTATCAGATTCTTAAAAACAGCATAATCATCTTTGTGATATTACTACTGCAATCTGTTTGTCTAAAAATTCAATTCTATATTCAAGAGCCAAGCATATTGTTTTTTAACATCATTTTATTAGAGATTATGTTCAAACGATAGATTTAGTTTTATTAAAAAGAATCTGAACATAGATTTTATCTCTGGAAAAATTGCTTGACTCTAAATAGAAACTGAGAACCTGAAGTTCATCAGAAACTATGACTTAACAGACACTCACTTTGAGAGTCTGAAGATAGTTCAGTTTCTGAAAACATCAGAATCTGAGTTTCAGAATCTGAATTTTTGTGACCTCTGATAAAACTCATTATAAGTGGACACTTTACATGTGGCCCACTAATGGGAGTGAATCTGAATAGTTGTCTAACACATGGTCAGAAACTGATAAGTTATAACTGCTGGGCTGTGATGAATTAAGCCTTGAAAGTTGTACTTTGCTCCCTCCTAAAGTCATCAATGTGCAGTGTGTTTAAATGTTTTTCTGTTTCTGAAAAGTTTTAACAAACACAGTCAAAACACAGTTTTCAGTTTTCATCTTATGTGTTCAGTTTTTTCAGACCCAGTTTAAAACTCTCAATCAATTATGTTTGAAATAGTTCAACAGTAGTGAACAAAATGTTCTGAACAATTGGTTCTGTAACAGTTCAGTGGTACTGGACAAAAATGCTCTGAATATTTTATCTCACATTTTAACTATCTTAAAAATTCTTGAATTTTCTTTTTATTGATGACAAAAGGGGGAATAAAAGTAACAAATATTTCAGGCTCTGAGCTCAGAATATAAGTTAATTTCTGATAATTAATTAACTTATGAGAACAACTTTTAATCTCTTAGCCTCTGAATTAAATTTTGTGAGATGAACTGAATTTTCAATTCTGTGAATTAAACTGAATTTAAATAACTTGGATAAAACTCAAGGGGAGCTTACAAACCTCACCTTGTGAATTATCACTTAGGGGGAGCTTACAAACCTCAAACCCTGAAGTCAGTTTGTTATTTAAATTTTGAATGTATTTACACTTTGATTTTTCATCTGTTTGATTTAAATGGAATTTAATTAACCTGGAAAAGACTCAGGGGGAGCTTACAAACCTCACCTTTTGGATTATCAGACTCAGGGGGAGCTTACAAACCTCAGACCCTGAAGTCAACTTGTTAATTAAATTAACAACAATTTTCTATTAATACTTATGTTTGTCATCATCAAAAAGGGGGAGATTGTTGGAACAAAATGTATGAACAACTCTCTTTTGGGTTTTGATGATAACAAAGTGTTAAAAAGAAAATTAGATATCCTAATACTTGATTCTAGTGTGCAGAACCATGTACTTAAAGATTGGTATCTAACATTGGTTATGAAAGAACAAGTTAAGAGCAAGAAGAAAATTATAGAAGCTTATGTTGCAAGAATAAAGAAAATCAACGTCTGAAGCAGCTTCTGAAGACAGCGTCTGAAGCAGCTTCTAAAGACCAGCTTCTGAAGGCAGCGTCTGATGAACAGTGCGTCTGAAGACCAGGTTCTGAAGAAGTGCTTCTGATGAACAGTGTCTAATGCCAGCTTCTGAAGAACTGCGTCTGAAGGCAGCTTCTGATGAACAGTGCCTGAAGCCAGCTTCTGAAGAGAAGCTTATGAAGTCTGAGATTCAGCAGTTAACATTTGCAACTGTCAACAGTGAAGTACTGTACTATCAGAACAGCTAAATGGAACAGTTGTCACCCTGTACGAAACATTCTCCATGTTTTAAGGAAACAATTCAAATTCCTTTGAACTGCTGCTCTGTTTTCGCACACAATGTCAGGAAAGAAACTAATGCTGGACATAGCTTCTATGGCAACGACTCTTTGGTGAAAACTGGCTCTTCTCAACAGCTCTTTAATTCTCTATAAAGGATTGAAGATTTGAAGAAGAAATTTAAGACTCACAAGACTCTGTTCCAGAAAAACACATGCTCTGTTTTACGTGACAGTCATCAAAAACACTTAGAAATTCTTACAAACTTATTATCTTAGAATTTCTTAAGTAGAGAGTCTTAATCTGAATTGTATTTTGTGAACACCACTGATAGTATATCAAGTGTTCAACTCAAACTTATTTCTGTTGTAAATCTGTTTGATTCAAAGTCTCTAGCCTCCGTGCTTGAGCAATTAGAAAGTCTCATACTTTGTGTGTGAGCAAGGAAGTCTCTTACTCTGTGTTTGAGCAAGGAAGTCTTAGACTGTGTGTCTGAGCAGGGAAGTCTCTTACTTGGTGTTTGAGCAAGGAAGTCTCTTACTTTGTGTTAGAGCATATGAAGTCTCTTACTTTGTGTTTAAGCATTGGAAGTCTCTTGCTTTGTGCTTGAGCAATTGTAATCTTTGTGATTATAGTGAAAATCTCTTGTAAGTGACAATGGGACTGGACTACTTCCGGATTGTGGAAGGAACCAGGATAAACTGCTGTGTTTTTCTCTCTCTCTCTCTCTCTCTCTCTCTCTCTTTCTCATTTACTCTTTATCCGCTGCTAAACAACTCGGAAATAGTTTCAGAATCTGATCATCATCTGATTCTGAACTAAACATAGTTTTTGAGAAAGAAAAGAAAAATCCAACATAATTCAACCCCCCTTCTTGTGTTTTTCTCACCTTCAAGGTTTTATGTCCCCCCCAGTTTTTATGTATTTTTTACTTTTTTTTTAATAATATATATGAGCACATGATAAACGTAGGCCTAGGTGGGGTATCAACTTCGTTGAGACGTCCTCTATTCCCTACACGTCATTTTGCTCTTGACTTGGCAAAAAAAGCATCTATGATCAAGCTTCTCAAAGACTCTAAATTATGCGTTGGTCCCTCTCCAACGTGTGTCATATCCTTCACTATATAAGAAGATGAAGACTTAAAGAAATAAACAAGACTCCATACATTTTGAAAGTGTCATTACTCTGTCAAAATCAAAGCGTATTCTTACTTAGAATGTGTTACAAACTTTATATCTTAGAAATTCTTAAGTCTTAGAGTCTACTCTGTTTTGTATTTGTTTAAACCTCTGATTGTATATCAACTGTAAAACCAAACAATCTTTTATTTGATTAAGTTAGATTGTGAGAAGTCTCTTTCAGTTGTGATTGAGCATTATAAGTCTCTTGCTTATGTGTTTGAGCATTGGAAGTCTCTTGCTTGTGTGCTTGAGCATTTGTAATCTTTAGTGATTATAGTGAAATCCCTTGGAAGTGCAAAGGGACTAGACTACTCTCAGTTTGTGAGAGGAACTATTATAAATTTCGCTCTCTCTCTCTCTCTCTCTCTCTCTCTCTCTCTCTCTCTCTCTCTCTTTGTGTTTTGATATCTAACCACTACATTCAAAAATCTACATCACACTCTAAAAATTACATTCAGACTACAATCAGTGAAAACACTTAGAAAAAGTTTGAAAAAAGCTAACACAATTCAACCCCCCTTCTTGTGTTTTTCTCACCTTCATGATGCTCATCAAATAAATTGTGTCCCACTAATACCAAACCTATTCAATTTGCCACCAAAGACCATAACCTTCTAAATAATTCGCATTTGACAAATAAATTATTCCTATCTTCATCCATGCCACATCCTCCTATGCAAAGGCCATCGTTTCTATTAATTACTCCCGTCCAAAGCAAGTTAGCTTTAGTCGGAATTCAATTAAGAGCAGATGCCAAACAAACATAGAAACTTTTAGCGGCACCTCTTTTAACCAAAATTGTTACTATTTACAAAATTTATGGTAATATCCATCGAAGTCAAGTAGTCATAAGCATTACTCACTGTATAACGTTTGGTTGAATTTAACAGACAAACCCACACATCCTCCATAGTATCCTGCAAAACAAAATAAGTTACCAATTCTATCTGAAATTCTGGCCAGGCAATAACAAAGAGTAAACAGGTTCTGAACCAAACAGGTTCTGAACTAAACTAAGCACAATTAACAACAGATAATCATCAGAAATTAAAAGTGCAAGAAAGCTAAAGAAGGCACAAGGTTTGTTAACCCAGTTCGGAGTAAACACCTCCTACTCTGGGGGATACCAGTCCAGGAAGGAATTCCACTATAGGAATTAATCCTTATGACTCAAGACACTGACTCCCAGTTCCCAGCCTAACCAATTAACTTCCTCCTAGTCTGAATTCTACCCAACACGTTGAGTATTAGAGACCACTAACTTCCTATTCAAATAAGCAAACATGTTACTGAACCCCTTAACAAAAACTACTCTGTTTTGAAGAACAACTTCAATACAACTGACTGCACTCGTACCTACAGGCTTAGAGTGATTACAACTCAATTAAAAACACTAAACCAACTCAATAGAGTGGTGCACAAACAAAGCTAAAAGCTTACACACTAAGACTCTATTTCTCTGATGTAAAACTCTCTAATTCGTATGTCTTGAATAATGGCAGCAACTCTCCTTTTATAATCTTCAGCAAGCAACATTAATCTGAAACAAATCTTCTGAATTGATATGATTCTGAATAATGAATGGCTTGAAAAGGAAACAAATAAAACTGCAACATATCTCTCAAAGATTGCTTCAGTAAAATAAGAACATTCATAAACACGAGCCAAATCTTCAAAGATCTTCTCCAATTTAATCAAGCCTTCAAGAATCAACATGCTTGAATAAATCCTTGTTAAATCTCGCAAAGATTCGCGCCAAAACAATTCAGAAAAAACCAGCTTCTGATGAAGTCAACATAAGTCAACGCGGGCATCAGACTCTCATTCGAGCTTCTGAAGTGCTACAGTGCTTCTGAAGCAACTTTCAGCTTCTGTTGGAAATTTTCAGCTTCTGAACAGCTTCAAATGCAATTTCTTGTAACTGAAGACTTGTTCCAAACATGGAGATGCTTCTATTCAACACATTGGATTCGCCAAAACATGCAGCCAACACCAAAATACTCAACAATCTCCCCCTTTGGCAAATTTTTGGCTAAAACCAATGTTCACACACTCAAGTTCTTCAATTTCCCATAAAACTAACTCAGCAATGAAGAACTCCATAATTATATAACATAGCAAACATATTAGCAGCGGATTCAAGCTATGTTCACATTATAAAACAATCAGTTTCAGCTTCTGAACACTGATACACACATTGCAGCTTCTGATAAACTTGAAGCACACAAAACCCAGTCACTGATCAACTCCTGATCATCACAAACACTCCCCCTGAAGCTTTACATGCACAAACAAACACTCACATACTCCAGCTCCCCCTGCAACTCAGCATACATCAAACTCCCCCTTACTTCTGAACTGCAGTAACTTGCTTCTGAAACTTCTGAAACTGACTGAATCACATCATCACTCAGGAACATAACACCATTGTACTCCCCCTGAGACACATACTCCCCCTCAAACAGATCATCAACAATCAAATTTTGAACCACATGAACTCTGAACAAAACATGCAACTTCTGAACAAAACAACAACTCCAACTCCAGTTTGAACTCAGGTTTTTCTCCCCCTTTTTAGCCACAAAATTATGACAAAACACAGGTTTCATATAGGGATTAAAAACTGAACAACAATCTTCCAAATCAGATCCATCATTAACTTCAGACTCAGGATCAGGCATACACTCAGCATTAGCAAAACTGGCAGGTACTCTATCTTCCTCACATCCAGTTTGCATTAATTGCTATAATTCTTCATGCAAACACACACCTAACTTACTCCTCAGATTCTCAAATTGCTTAGCATCTAATGCTTTTGTGAAAATGTCAGCAATTTGATTCTCAGTAACCACATGTTCCAGCTGAATAATTTTATCTTCCACAAGATATCTGATAAAGTGGTGTCTGATATCTATATGTTTAGTTCTGCTGTGCTGAATAGGGTTCTTAGAGATGTTAATTGCACTCAAATTGTCACAAAATAGGGTCATAGTTCCTTGTTCAATGTTGTATTCTTCAAGCATTTGCTTCATCCACACCAGTTGTGAACAACTACTCCCAGCAGCAATATACTCAGCTTCAGCAGTTAACAATGAAACACAATTTTGTTTCTTGCTGAACCAAGAAATTAAGTTATTTCCTAAAAAGAAACAACCTCCTGAAGTGCTCTTCCTGTCATCAGCACTTCCAGCCCAGTCAGCATCACAAAATCCCATTAAATCAGAACTTGAACTATGAGAATACATGATCCCATAATCACTTGTGCTATTCACAAATTTCAGAATTCTCTTCACTTGAGTTAAATGACTCATTTTAGGATCAGCTTGATATCTTGCACAAACTCCAACAACAAATGTGATATCAGGTCTGCTTGTAGTCAAGTACAATAGGCTCCCAATCATACTTCTGTATTGGCTTTGATCAACTGATACTCAATGTTCATCTTTGGTTAGTTTCAGATGAGTAGCAGCTGGTGTCCTCTTATGAGCAGCAGATTCCATACCAAACTTTTTCACAATGTTATTAGCATATTTACTCTGAGAAATAAAGATGGTATCTTCCATTTGCTTGACTTGCAATCCAAGAAAGTATGTCAGCCCACCAACCAAACTCATTTCAAATTCAGACTGCATTTGCTGAACAAACAATTTGACCATCTTCTGAGACATCCCACCAAATACTATGTCATCAACATAGATCTGAGCAATCATCAGACTTCCATGTTCATTCTTCACAAATAATGTCTTATCAGAACCACCTTTTCTGTATCCTTGAGCCACAAGAAACTGAGTCAGTCTTTCATACCATGCTCTTGGTGCTTGTTTCAATCCATATAAAGCTTTCTTCAATTTGTACACATGATCTGGAAACTGATGATCCACAAAACCCTTAGGCTTGTTCAACATATACTTCTTCTTGCAAATATCCATTCAGAAATGCACTCTTCACATCCATCTGGAATAACTTGAACTTGAGAATGCAGGATACACCCAACAGTAATCTTATGGACTCTAGTCTGGCCACAGGTGCAAAGGTTTCATCAAAATCAAGACCCTCTACTTGAGTATAACCTTGAGCAACTAACCTTGCCTTGTTTCTGACCACAGTACCATTTTCATCTGTTTTATTCTTGTATATCCACTTAGTGCCAATCACATTCAACCCTTCAGGTCTTGGAACCAGATCCCACACTTTACTCCTTTTGAATTGATTCAACTCATCTTGCATCGCTTCAATCCAAAATTCATCAGTTAGGGCTTCTTTCACATTTTTTGGTTCAAACTTTGACACAAAGCATGAATCAGCAGCAGCTGAGTCTGATCTTCTTGTTCTGACTCCTTGATCCAAGCTCCCAATGATAAGCTCCTTAGGATGATCCTTCTGAACTCTAATTGATGGCCCTTTAGCAGCAGGAACATGTTCTGGATGAACTTCTGCATCTTCAGACTCTGGATGATTTTCTGCTTCTGAAGTTTGTTCTACTGAGGCTTCAGACTCTGGAATAACTTCAGACTTATCCTTTTCATTCTCAGCAGACAGATCATCAATAACAACATTTAGGCTCTCCATCACAACTTTAGTTCTTGAGTTAAACACCCTATAGGCTCTGCTGTTTACTGAATATCCCAAAAATATGCCCTCATCAGACTTAGGATCCAGTTTTCTTCTATTTTTCCTGTCAGCCAAGATGTAACATCTGCTCCCAAACACATGAAAGTAATTAACAATTGGCTTTCTCCCTTTCCATAATTCATATAAAGTACAGACTGTTCCCTTCTTCAAAGTAACTCTGTTATGGATATTGCATGCAGTATTCATGGCTTCAGCCCAAAACATATAAGGTAGCTTCTTAGCATGCAGCATTACTCTTGCACATTCTGCCAAAGTCCTATTCTTCCTCTCAACTACACCATTTTGCTGAGGTGTGATAGGTGCAGAAAACTCATGTTTTATTCCTTCAGAAGCACAGAATTCTGAGAAACTCTTGTTTTCAAATTCTTTGCCATGATCACTTCTGATTCTGACAATACCACAATCTTTTTCTCTTTGTAATTGAATGCACAACTCTTTAAATACTTCAAAAGTATCAGACTTTTCTTTAACAAAATTAACCCATGTGAATCTTGAGTAATCATCAACCATAACAAATGCATACCTTTTGCCTCCAATACTTTCTACTTGCATAGGCCCCATTAAATCCATATCTAAAAGTTCTAGTACTTTTGTAGTTACATGATGAACTAATCTGGGATGAGACTTTCTTGTTTGTTTCCCAATTTGACAATCACCACAAACATTGTCCTCATTGATCTTCAGATTAGGTACACCTCTGATAGCTTCAGTACTTAGGATTTTTTTCATGCCTTTCAGATGCAGATGACCCAATTTCTGGTGCCAGAGTCTGACTTCCTCTTCTGAACTCATGAGACAAGAAGTCAGGCTTCTTTCTTCTTCAGACATCCATAAATAGCAATTATCCTTAGATCTGCATCCTCTCATTAGAACCTTGCTTTCTTGATTAGTAACAACACATTCTTCTTTGTTGAAATTTACCTTCAAGTCTTGATCACAAAGTTGGCTAATACTGATCAGATTAGAAGTTAATCCTTCCACCAATAGCACATCATTAAGTCTAGGCAAACCTTCACTGATCAAATCACCAATACCCAGAATCTGACCTTTTACTCCATCTCCAAATGTCACATAGCTTCTGGAATAAGGTCTTATATTACTCAGGAGCTTCTTAACACCAGTCATGTGTCTTGAACACCCACTATCAAAATACCAGTCTTCTTTTGAGGTGGCTCTCAATGAAGTATGAGCTATAAGGCCAACATTCTGAACTTTAGGCTTCCACACCTTCTGAACATTGTTTATGGTTGCAGCTGGTTGCACTCTTCTATATTGAAAATGTTCAGGATAGCCATATAACTTAAAGCAAAAAGGTTTAATATGCCCCTTCTTACCACAATGATGACAGATCCAGGTATGGTTTCTCCTCCTTCTGTTGAACTTCTGGGGTTGCTTCTGAGCATGCTTATGAGCTTGCATTTGGGCTTGCTTCTGACCTTGCATCTGAGGTCTCATCTGAGATGTCCCAATCATAGGATTATCAGTTTTAGTGGCAGGAACAAACTTTTTAACAAGAATCTTCTGTTTGGGGTTCTGAGTCTGATCAACAAAACCTAAACCAGCTTTTCCTTGTTTCTGAGCATCTAGAATTTCCTCCAACACATCAGTAGCAATATTCATCATTCTAACCTGCTTTTTCATATGCTCGAGTTGGGAATTTAGCTGGCTTACTTCTTCTTTCAATTCTGAATTTTGTACTAACAGTTCACCTTTTTCAGCCTCCAGTTGACATATAGTCTCCTTCTGATCCAGAACTTGTTTGCACACTTCAGCACTTCTGGTATATAGCTTCCTATAGTTGTCAGCCAGTTCATCATATGAGGTTTTAGCAACATCAGACACAAATGAAGCATCAGACTCTGAAAATATTGCAGACTCTAAAATTGCTTCAGTCTTTGAATTAGCTCCTGACCTTACCACCAGACCAGTATCACACATACCAGATTCACTTACAACATCTTCTTCAGAATCATCATTAGACCATGCAACAACTAGACTCTTCTTCTTCTGCTTCTTAAGAAAAGTAGGACATTCAGTTTTGATATGTCCATAACCCTCACACTCATAGCACTGCACACCTTTAGCTTGATTACTTTTCTCCTCAGACTTGGTCTTTTTCACATCAGTTTGTTGCTTCTTGTTGTTGAATCTGAAGTTCTGACCTTTGGCTTTGGCTTTTCTGTCAACCTTCTTTAGAATTCTGTTGAACTATTTTCCAAGCAACACTAGAGCTTCTGATAAGTCATCCTCATCAGACACTTGTTGATCATCAGCTTCAGAATTTACAGTAAAAGCTACACCTTTTCCTTTCTTCTCAGGCTGTTTACAAAAAGCAGTCTCAAAGTTCAACAAAGAACCAATGAGCTCTTCAACCTTCATAGTGGTGATGTCATGAGCTTCTTCTATGGCTGTAACCTTCATATCAAATCTTCTGGGCAGGGACCTGAGGATTTTTCTTACTATCTTTTCATCAGACATCTTTTCCCCAAGTGAATCAAAGGAATTTGCCATGTCCAGCACATTCATGTAGAAATCCTGAATAGTTTCATCTTCCATCATCTTCAGGTTCTCATATTTGGTGGTCAGCAACTGGAGCCTAGACATCTTCACCTTAGAAGTTACTTCATGGGTTGTTTTCAATATTTCCCAAGCATCTTTTGCAACAGTACATTGTTTGATCAATCTGAACATATTCTTATCAACACCATTGAATATTGTTGAGTATTTTGGTGTTGGCTGCATATTTTGGCAAATCCAATGTGTTGAATAGAAGCATCTCCATGTTTAGAACAAGTCTTCAGTTGCAAGAATTTTGATTTGAAGCTGTCAGAAGCTGTAAATTCCATCAGAAGCAGAAAGTTGCTTCAGAAGCACTGTAGCACTTCAGAAGCTGAATTCAGAGTCTGATGCCCGCGTTGACTTTCGTTGACCTCATCAGAAGCTGGTTTTTCTGAATTATTCCTGCACGAATCTTGGCGAGATTTATCAAGGATTTATCCTCGCATATTGCTTCTAGATTGCTGATTGAATTAGTGAAGATTTAATGAAGATTTGGTTCAGATTTATGAAGTTCGTATTTTTCTGCAGAATCTTTATAAAGATACATTGCAGGTTTATTTGTTTCCTTATTGGATCATTCATAATTCAGAAACAAATCATGTGCAGAAGATTGGAATATAATTTATGCTGATTGTTGAAGGCTATATAAGGAGAGCCTTGCTGCTATTCAAGAGACGAATTAGAGAGTTAAAAATCAGATAATTGAGTCTTTGTTATTTTAAGCTTTTTAGCTTTGTTTTGTGCACCACTCATATGTTTTGAGTTGGTTTAGGTTTAATTGAGTTGTAATTCATTAAAAGCTTTTAAGCAAGAATGAAGTTTTTGTTTTGAAGTGTGTTCTTCAAAAACAGGGTAGTTTTCAGAACTGAGTTTAGTTCAAGGGTTGTTCAAGTAACTGGGCTGTTACTTGAATAGGAAGTTAGTGGATTCTAATACTCATGCGTGGGTAGAAGTCTGACTAGGTGGACGTTGATTGCTTAGGATAGGAACTGGGGGTCAGTGTCTGAGTCTTAAGGATTAATTCCAATAGTGGATTTCCTTCCTGGATTGGTATCCCCCAGAGTAGGAGGTGTTTACTCCGAACTGGGTTAACAAACCTTGTGTGTTCTTTTTATTTTCTGCACTTTAATTCCTGCTGCATAACTGATTTAATTGTGCTAAGTTTCAAGTTCAGAACCTGTTAGGTTCAGAACCAGTTTTAATCAGAACCAGTTTAACCTCCTTACCAGATGCTAAGCCAGAAATTTCAATTGGCATCAGAGCAGGCACCCTGCCTGTGTTTTGGGTGAGATCCAGAGTTAATAATGTTTGGCTTTATGGAGAGAGAAGGAGGCCCTGTCAACAGACCACCCCTACTTGATGGCACCAATTATGAGTACTGGAAATCCAGGATGTGTGCATTCCTGAAATCCATTGAAAACAGAACTTGGAAAGCTGTGCTTAAAGGCTGGAATCATCCTGTGGTTTTGGACAAAGATGGTAATAAAACTGGAGTTATGAAGCCTGAAGAGGAGTGGACCAAAGCTGAAGATGATCTGTCTCATGGGAATTCAAAAGCCTTAAATGCTATATTCAATGGTGTTGATATGAATATGTTCAGATTGATCAAACAATGTACTGTTGCAAAGGATGCTTGGGAAATATTGAAAACCACTCATGAAGGAACCTCTAAGGTCAAGATGTCCAGGCTCCAGTTGCTGACTACTAAGTTTGAGAACCTGAAGATGATGGAAGATGAAACCATTCAGGATTTCTACATGAATGTGATGGACATGGCTAATTCCTTTGATTCACTTGGGGAAAAGATGTCTGATGAAAAGATAGTAGGAAAAATCCTCAGGTCCCTGCCCAGAAGATTTGACATGAAGGTTACAACCATAGAAGAAGCCCATGATATTACCACTATGAAGGGTGAGGAGCTGATTGGATCCCTTTTGAATTTTGAAAGTGTTTTTTACAAACAGCCTGAGAAGAAAGGGAAAGGAATAGCTCTTGCTGTAAACTCTAAAGCTAATGATCAACAAGAACCAGATGAGGATGATAATGATTTATCAGAAGCTCTTGGGGTGCTGGGGAAACAGTTTGATAAGATTCTTAAGCTTGTTGATAGAAAGTCAAAATCCAAGGGTCAGAACATCAGGTTTTACAATAGCAAGCCTCATAATGATTTAAAAAGGGCCAAGATTGAAGAAAATAGTAAACAATCACAAGGTGTTCAGTGCTTTGAGTGTGAGGGCTTTGGACATATCAAGACAGAATGTCCTACTTTTCTTAAGAAGCAGAAGAAGAAGAGCCTAGCTGCTTCATGGTCTGATGATGATTCTGAAGAAGATGCTGAGAGTGAATCTGCTAAGGTTAATACAGGCCTGGTAAGGTTAAAACTGAACTCAGGAACTGGTTTAAAGTCTGATGCATTTTCAGAGTCTGAGACATTTTCTGACTCTGACTCAGAGTCTGTAGCCTCATCTGTGTCTGAAGTTGCAAAACTCTCATATGATGAACTGGTTGAAAATTACAAGAATATATACATCAGAAGTTTAGAAGTTTGCAAGCAAGTAGTGGATCAGAAGAAGACCATTTGTCAACTGGAGGCTGAGAAAGGTGAACTTTTGGTACAGAACTCTGATTTAAAGGATGAAGTGAGCCAACTGAATTCCCAACTTGATCAGATGAAGAAGCAAGTTAGGATGATGAACTCTGCTACTGATAAGTTGGAGGAGATTCTGGATGTTCAGAAGCAAGGAAAAACTGGGTTAGGTTTTGATGATCAGAGTCTGAACCTCAAGAAGAAGAATCCTGTTAAGCAATTTGTACCTGCTTCTGAATCTTATGATTCTATGATTGGGACATCAAAGATGAGACCTCAGATGCAATCTCAGAAGAAAGCTCAGAAGCAACCTCAGATGATACCTCATGAGCAAGTTCAGATGCTGCCTCAGAAGCATGCTCAGATGCATTCCCAGAAGTTTAACAGAAACAAAAGAAGGAATCAAACTTGGGTTTGTCATCATTGTGGTAAGAAGGGTCACATTAAACCTTTTTGTTACAAATTTCATGGTTATCCCAAACATTTGCAACACAGAAAAATTGAACCAGCTGTGAGCAAGAGCAAAATCAAGAAAGTTTGGAGACCTAAGAGTGAAGGTGTTGCTCAGAATCTGAACAAAGGAAAAGGAAAGGCAGTTGCTGATGACAGCAAGCCAATTTCTATAGCACAGAGGAATTCTGGTGCTGGACCATCCAAAGTCTGGAGCAAAGTACATGTTCCTGATCAGAAGGTTCTATTTTCTTGTGAGCCTGAAGAGGCTAGGACTTATGTTCAGAAAAGAGTTGCTGGGAGGAATGTTTTTTGTTGTGGTTCTTCAAATGTTTGTCAGCATAAGGACTTATAGCAATTAAAGCAAACTGGATGTGAGGAAGATAAAGGAGTACCTGCCAGTTGTGCTAATGCTAAGTGTGATCCTGATCCTGAGTCTAAGTGTGATCCTGAATCTGAGTCTGATATGTTTTCCTGGATCTGTGTTACTTGTTTTGTTTTTAATCCCTATTTGAAGTCTGAGATTTGTCAGAATTTTGTGGCTAAAAAGGGGGAGAAAAACTTGAAGTTGAGCTCTTCAGAGTGTGTTTTATCAGATTGTTCAGTGGGTCAGAAGCTGTCTAGATTGGTTCAGAAGTTGCATGTTTTGTTCAAAATTCATAACCAATGCAACATGAGATGTGCTGATGTGTTTGAGGGGGAGTGTGTGTCTCTTGTTGAGTACATGAATGTTATGATCTTGAGTGTTTGTGATCCTGAAGTGTTACTGCAGTTCAGAATTAAGGGGGAGTGGTTAATATTGAATGCTGAGTTGCAGGGGGAGTGTTGTGAAGCTTCAGGAGTGTTTGTGATGATCAGGAGTTGATCAGTAATTGTGTTATGTGTGTATCAGTGTTCAGAAGCTGAAACTGATTGGTTTTTCATGCAAGCATAGCATTTGTCCGCTGCCTATCTGTTTGTTATGTTTGAAGTTTGTGGAGTTCTTCATTGCTGAGATAATCTTATGGGAGATTGAAGAACTTGATTGTGTGAACATTGGTTTTAGCCAAAAATTTGCCAAAGGGGGAGATTGTTGAGTATTTTGGTGTTGGCTGCATATTTTGGCAAATCCAATGTGTTGAATAGAAGCATCTCCATGTTTAGAACAAGTCTTCAGTTGCAACAATTTTGATTTGAAGCTGTTCAGAAGCTGTAAATTCCATCAGAAGCTGAAAGTTGCTTCAGAAGCACTGTAGCACTTCAGAAGCTGAATTCAGAGTCTGATGCCCGCGTTGACTTTCGTTGACCTCATCAGAAGCTGGTTTTTCTGAATTATTCCTGCACGAATCTTGGCGAGATTTATCAAGGATTTATCCTCGCATATTGCTTCTAGATTGCTGATTGAATTAGTGAAGATTTAATGAAGATTTGGTTCAGATTTATGAAGTTCGTATTTTTCTGCAGAATCTTTATAAAGATACATTGCAGGTTTATTTGTTTCCTTATTGGATCATTCATAATTCAGAAACAAATCATGTGCAGAAGATTGGAATATAATTTATGCTGATTGTTGAAGGCTATATAAGGAGAGCCTTGCTGCTATTCAATAGACGAATTAGAGAGTTAAAAATCAGAGAATTGAGTCTTTGTTATTTTAAGCTTTTTAGCTTTGTTTTGTGCACCACTCATATGTTTTGAGTTGGTTTAGGTTTAATTGAGTTGTAATTCATTCAAAGCTTTTAAGCAAGAATGAAGTTTTTGTTTTGAAGTGTGTTCTTCAAAAACAGGGTAGTTTTCAGAACTGAGTTTAGTTCAAGGGTTGTTCAAGTAACTGGGCTGTTACTTGAATAGGAAGTTAGTGGATTCTAATACTTATGCGTGGGTAGAAGTCTGACTAGGTGGAAGTTGATTGCTTAGGATAGGAACTGGGGGTCAGTGTCTGAGTCTTAAGGATTAATTCCAATAGTGGATTTCCTTCCTGGATTGGTATCCCCCAGAGTAGGAGGTGTTTACTCCGAACTGGGTTAACAAACCTTGTGTGTTCTTTTTATTTTCTGCACTTTAATTCCTGCTGCATAACTGATTTAATTGTGCTAAGTTTCAAATTTAGAACCTGTTAGGTTCAGAACCAGTTTTAATCAGAACCAGTTTAACCTCCTTACCAGTTTCTAAGCCAGAAATTTCAAATATAGCATTTAAAGCTTTTGAATTCCCATGAGACAGATCATCTTCAGCTTTGGTCCACTCCTTTTCAGGCTTCAGAATCTCAGTTTTGTTACCATCTTTGTCCCAAACCACAAGATGATCCCAACCTTTAATCACAGCTTTCCAAGTTCTGCTGTTAATGGATTTCAGGAATGCACACATCCTGGATTTCCAGTACTCATAATTTGTGCCATCAAGTAGGGGTGGTCTGTTGACATAGCCTCCTTCTCTATCCATGCTTGCCAGAAATTAACTCCTATGGATCTCACCCAAAACACAGGCAGGGTGCCTGCTCTGATGCCAATTGAAATTCTGGCCAGGCAATAACAAAGAGTAAACAGGTTCTGAACCAAACCGGTTCTGAACTTAACTAAGCACAATTAACAACAGATAATCAGCAGAAATTAAAAGTGCAAGAAAGCTAAAGAAGGCACAAGGTTTGTTAACCCAGTTCGGAGTAAACACCTCCTACTCTGGGGGATACCAATCCAGGAAGGAATTCCACTATAGGAATTAATCCTTATGACTCAAGACACTGACTCCCAGTTCCCAGCCTAAGCAATTAACTTCCTCCTTGTGTGAATTCTACCCAACACGTTGAGTATTAGAGACCACTAACTTCCTATTCAAATAACAAACCTGTTACTGAACCCCTTAACAAAAACAACTCTGTTTTGAAGAACAACTTCAATACAACTGACTGCACTCGTACCTACAGGCTTAGAATGATTACAACTCAATTAAAAACACTAAACCAACTCAATAGAGTGGTGCACAAACAAAGCTAAAAGCTTACACACTAAGACTCTATTTCTCTGATGTAAAACTCTCTAATTCGTATGTCTTGAATAATGGCAGCAACTCTCCTTTTATAATCTTCAGCAAGCAACATTAATCTGAAACAAATCTTCTGAATTGATATGATTCTGAATAATGAATGGCTTGAAAAGGAAACAAATAAAACTGCAACATATCTCTCAAAGATTGCTTCAGTAAAATAAGAACATTCATAAACACGAGCCAAATCTTCAAAGATCTTCTCCAATTTAATCAGGCCTTCTAGAATCAACATGCTTGAATAAATCCTTGTTAAATCTCGCAAAGATTCGCGCCAAAACAATTCAGAAAAAACCAGCTTCTGATGAAGTCAACGAAAGTCAACGCGGGCATCAGACTCTCATTCCAGCTTCTGAAGTGCTACAGTGCTTCTGAAGCAACTTTCAGCTTCTGATGGAAATTTTCAGCTTCTGAACAGCTTCAAATGCAATTTCTTGTAACTGAAGACTTGTTCCAAACATGGAGATGCTTATATTCAACACATTGGATTTGCCAAAACATGCAGCCAACACCAAAATACTCAACACTATCCACCCCACCTTCTCATCCTCCCATGCAAACAGTCTTCCACGCAACTTCCACTCCTCGCCATGCACACCCTTACCGAAATGATGCAAGCCAGCCACCATGTCATTTTATTATCTACTAACTCGTATTATCTACTAAACCTGTAGCATAACATATCTCCCTACATCAATGGGCCCTTCAAAACAAGGTCGAAAACCCATCTCCTACCTCACGCATGATATTATCCATCAACCAGCTCCCCATTCACACACCGACAATCTCTTAAATACTATTAATATTCTAGGACAAAGTTGATCCCATTTTGTATAGAAAATACGCCCGCTCCCCACCATATAGAGCAATTAACATCTGATACCATAAACTATCCCTCCCCTCGAACCCCCTCCTCCACGACTTTCCAAACAAAGCTAGATTAAACTCCAACAACCTCCTAAACCCCATACCACCTTTTTTATTTTTCCAACAAATGAAATTATATTTTATCCATGAAATTTTCCTAATTTCCTCAGTCCTCCACACACACACACACACACACACACACACACCCCCCCCCCCCCCCCCCCCCAAAAAAAAAAAAAAAAAAAACTTGCATTAAAAATAAATTCAAGGGAAGAAATTATACCTGACGAAGCCTTGAAGAAGGAAAGAAAATAGTCTGGTATAGAGGACAAGAAAGACTTCAAAAGTACCAAACGACCCCCTAAAAGAAAAATTACAACTCTTCCAACCCCGACACTCTACTTTTGATTTGATCAATCAAAGGAAACCAAAAATTCAGTTTGCGCGAATCACCATCTATATGCAACCCCAAGTATAAAAAAGGAAGACAACCATTTTTACAATTCATAACCAGTGACACCTCATGTAACTAAGAATCAACTATATTAACTCCAGGTAATATACTTTTATGGAAATTGATCTTCAACCCATATATTACTTCAAACAAAAGTATATAAATTTAAGGACACTCCAATAAAGCCTTTTTTTTTAAAGAGTAAAGCTTTGTTGAGTATGATATTTAACATTTTTTTTTGAAATTTGGTATCCGATCTAAGGATAGATTATACACTGAATGAAATCCAATATCTAATCTTTAAATTTATGTAATTTTTTATTTTGATTATTTGAATATAAATTAAATTTCTACTAAAAGCAAATAAATTTAAATTTAAATTATTAATTAATTTTATGCACAATGCATTTGTATTAAACAAAAATTTAGGATACCAACTATATTGGATTCGAATACATTTTCTAATGCTAGCTTTTGCGTCCAATATCATATCGATCTTTGTTCCGCGTATCGGGTGAGAGCAAGCAGACTTAGCAGAGGAGATTTAGCAAGGAAGACTTTAGAAGACTCCCAAAGCAGGAAGTCTTAAGCAGGTTAGCTTAAGCAAGGAATTCTTTAGGAAGAGTCTAAGAGCAAGAAGTCTTGAGAAGGTGTGCTTGAGCATATGAACTTTCTTGGAAGAGTCCTTGAGCAATTTGTAATCCAGAGTGCAAAGGGACTGGACTACTCTTGTGTTGTGGGAGGAACTAGTATAAAATTGATTTGTGTCTGCTTCCTCTCTCTCTGTCTTTATCTTTGTGTTTTTGTTCTATATCTGCTGCACTCAGACTCTGTATCAGAATCTGTATACCTCGGATTTTGAATAGCTTTTTAACACTAAGAAAAAAAACCTGAAAAGGCCAACACAATCAACCCCCTTCTTATGTTTTTCGCACCTTCAGTTGGTATTAGAGCACGAAACCAAAACCCTAAATCCTAAACCATAAATCCTAAACCCTAACCCTAAACCTTAAACCCAAATCCCTAAGCCTAATCATCTAAACCTTTAAACCCTAAAGCCTAAACCCCATATACCCTAAACCCTAAACCCTAAACACCTAAACCTAACCCTACACCCCTAACATCATACCCTAAACCAAAACCCTAAAAACCCTAAAACCAAACACCATTTTCACCCTAAACCCTAAAACCTAAACTCTAAACCCTGAACCCAAAACCCTAAACCCTAGACCCTAAACCCTAAAACCTAAACCCTAAACCTTAATCATCTAAACCCCATAAACCCTAAACCTTAAACATCTAAACCTAACCCTGAACCCTAAATCCTAAACTATAAACCCTAAACCTAACCCTAAACCTTAAAACCTAACACCATACCCTAACCCTAAAAAATCTAAACCCTAAACCCTAAACCCCCTAAACCCTAAACCTAATCCATAAAATTTTTATCCAAAACCCTAAACCCTAAAACACTAACCCTACCTTAAACCCTAACCTAACATCTAAACATCTAAACCCTAAACTCTAAAGCCTTATACCCTAAACCCTAAAACCCTAAACCCCATATACCCTAAACCCTAAACACCTAAACCTAACCCTAAACCCCTAACATCATACCCTAAACCTAAACTCTAAAAACCCTAAAACCAAACACCATACCCTAAACCCTAAAACCTAAAGCCTAAACTCTAAACCCTGAACCCAAAACCCTAAACCCTAGACCCTAAAACCTAAACCTAAACCCTAGACCCTAAACCCTAAAACCTAAACCCTAAATCTTAATCATCTAAACCCCATAAACCCTAAACATCTAAACCTAACCCTGAACCCTAAATCCTAAACTATAAACCCTAAACCTAACCCTAAACTTTAAAACCTAACACCATACCCTAACCCTAAAACCTCTAAACCCTAAACCCTAAACCTAATCCTTAAAATTTTTATCCAAAACCCTAAACCCTAAATACGTAACCCTAAAACCCTAAACCCTAATCATCTAAACCTCATAACCCTAAACCCCATATACCCTAAAACTTAAACATCTAAACCTAACCCTAAACCCTAAACTCTAAACCCTAAACCTAACTCTAAACCTTAAACCTCCATACCCTAAACCTAACCCTAAAACCTCTAAACCCTAAACACTAAACCCTACCTTAAACCCTAACCCTAACATCTAAACCCTAAACCCTAAAGCCTTATACCCTAAACCCTAAAACCCCTAAACCCAAACCATAAAACCAAACCTAATCCTTAAACTTTTTATTCCAAACCCTAAACCCTAAATACCTAACCCTAAACCCTAAAACCTAGTCTTAAAACCCTAATCCCTTAACTCCTAAAAACCTAAAAATCTAACCCCAAAACTGTAAAAACCCGAAATCCCTAAAAACCGTTAACCTTCCTTCTCTTTACCACAAAATTCTTTAATTTTCTATTTCCATCCTATTAGCCTTGCATGCATCAAAATTATGTTGATATGCTTTCTTTAACTCGGCCTCTTCTTTCTCAAAACTCGGCCAAACCCTCTTCTTTCTTAAACTCGGCCAAACCCTCACCTAACATAACCAAACATTCAACAAGGAAAATAAACTAAGTATGAAGGTAATTACAGAACTACAAGAGGAATTCACTAGTACAGAAAACACTTTTTTAATGGGGTGAAAATGACTTTTTAAGTCGGTTCTGGATCCGACTTATAGGTAGCGGACTTAAAAAATTGTTTTGATTTTAAGTCTTCCCCCTGACCCGATTTAAAATCTTTTATTAAGTCTGTTCACCCCATTCAAAATCTTCTAATTAAATCGGGTTGTACCACTTAAAAAACGTTAAAAAGGGTCTAAAAATAATCAGATTTTTAAGTCTGTTTTCTAATCCCATTCAATAAATATAATGTAGATCAGTTCAACCCATTTAAAATCTATTTTTTTTAAACACAATTATAGTACATAATTTAATAAATTCATTAAATTCATTAAAAAAAATAGAAGGGCTTCAATAAATTAAGACAGTAATTAAAGCTTACCTGCTTCTCTATTCCCTGGCCTTAACTTTACTAATCTACTACAGCTAAGCAATTTTTGGTTGAAATACTTTAGTAAACTAAAACACTACACACGAAAGAGTATGAGAGCAAGAAATCTTGAGAATGTGTTGTGGGAGGAACTAGTATAAAATTGATTTGTGTCTGCTTCCTCTCTCTCTGTCTTTATCTTTGTGTTTTAGTTCTATATTTGCTGCACTCAGACTCTGTATCAGAATCTGTATACCTCATATTTTGATTAGCTTTTTAACACTAAGAAAAAGAAACCTGAAAAAGCCAACACAAGCAACCCCTCTTCTTGTGTTTTTCTCACCTTCAGTTGGTATTAGAGCACGAAACCAAAACCCTAAATCCTAAACCATAAATCCTAAACCCTAACCCTAAACCTTAAACCCAAATCCCTAAGCCTAATCATCTAAACCTCTAAACCCTAAAGCCTAAACCCCATATACCCTAAACCCTAAACACCTAAACCTAACCCTAAACCCCTAACATCATAGCCTAAACCTAAACCCTAAAACCAAACACCATACCCTAAACCCTAAAACCTAAAGCCTAAACTCTAAACCCTGAACCCAAAACCCCAAACCCTAGACCCTAAACCCTAAAACCTAAACCCTAAACCCTAAACCCTAAACATCTAAACCTAACCCTGAACCCTAAATCCTAAACTATAAACCCTAAACCTAACCCTAAACCTTAAAACCTAACACCATACCCTAACCCTAAAACCTCTAAACCCTAAACCCTAAACCCCCTAAACTCTAAACCTAATCCTTAAAATTTTTTTCCAAAACCCTAAACCCTAAATACGTAACCCTAAAACCCTAAACCCTAATCATCTAAACCTCATAACCCTAAACCCCATATACCCTAAACCTTAAACCCTAACCCTAACATCTAAACATCTAAACCCTAAACCCTAAAGCCTTATACATTAAACCCTAAAACCCTAAACCCTTAACCCTAAACCCTAAACCCAATATACCCTAAACCTAAACCCTAAACACCTAAACCTAACCCTAAACCTAACCCTATACCCCTAACATCATACCCTAAACCGTAAAAACCCTAAAACCAAACATCGTACCCTAAACCCTAAAACCTAAAGTCCAAACTCTAAACCCTGAACCCAAAACCCTAAACCCTAGACTCTAAAACCTAAACCTAAACCCTAGACCCTAAACCCTAAACCCTAAACCCTAAACCCTTAATCATATAAACCCCATAAACCCTAAACCCTAAACATCTAAACCTAACCCTGAACCCTAAATCCTAAACTATAAACCCTAAACCTAACCCTAAACCTTAAAACCTAACACCATACCCTAACCCTAAAACCTCTAAACCCTAAACCCTAAACCTAATCCTAAAAATTTTTATCCAAAACCCTAAACCCTAAAGACGTAACCCTCAAACCCTAAACCCTAATCATCTAAACCTCATAACCCTAAACCCCATATACCCTAAACCTTAAACATCTAAACCTAACCCTAAACCCTAAACTCTAAACCCTAAACCTAACTCTAAACCTTAAACCTAACACCATACGCTAAACCTAACCCTAAAACCTCTAAACCCTAAACCCCATACCCTAAACACTAAACCCTACCTTAAACCCTAACCCTAACATCTAAACATCTAAACCCTAAACCCTAAAGCCTTATACCTTAAACCCTAAAACCCCTAAACCCAAACCATAAAACCAAACCTAATCCTTAAACTTTTTATTCCAAACCCTAAACCCTAAATACCTAACCCTAAATCCTAAAACCTAATCTTAAAACCCTAATCCCTAAACCCCTAAAAATCTAAACATCTAACCCCAAAACTGTAAAAACCCGAAATCCCTAAAAACCGTTAACCTTCGTTCTCTTTACCACAAAATTCTTTAATTTTCTATTTCAATCCTATTAGCCTTGCATGCATCAAAATTATGTTGATATGCTTTCTTTAACTCGGCCTCTTCTTTCTCAAAACTCGGCCAAACCCTCTTCTTTCTCAAACTCGGCCAAACCCTCACCTAACATAACCAAACATTCAACAAGGAAAATAAACTAAGTATGAAGGTAATTACGGAACTACAAGAGGAATTCACTAGTACAGAAAACACTTTTTTAATGGGGTGAAAATGACTTTTTAAGTCGGTTCTGGATCCGACTTATAGGTAGCGGACTTAAAAAATTGTTTTGATTTTAAGTCTTCCCCCTGACCCGATTTAAAATCTTTTATTAAGTCTGTTCACCACATTCAAAATTTTCTAATTAAATCGGGTTGTACCACTTAAAAAAGGTTAAAAAGGGTCTAAAAATAATCAGATTTTTAAGTCTGTTTTCTAATCCCATTTAATAAACATAACGTAGATCAGTTCAACCCATTTAAAATCTATTTTTTTTAAACACAATTATAGTACATAATTTAATAAATTCATTAAATTCATTAAAAAAATAGAAGGGCTTCAATAAATTAAGACAGTAATTAAAGCTTACCTGCTTCTCTATTCCCTGGCTTTAACTTTACTAATCTACTACAGCTAAGCAATTATTGCTTGAAATACTTTAGTAAGAAGGAACAAACTAAAACACTACACACGAAAGAGTCTGAGAGCAAGAAATCTTGAGAATGTGTGCTTGAGCATAGGAGCTCTCTTGGAAAAGTACTTGAGCAATTTGTAATCCAGAGTGCTTATAGTGAAATCCCTTGGAAGTGCAAAGGGTCTGGACTACCCTTGTGTTGTGGGAGGAACCAGTATAAAATTGATTTGTGTCTGCTTCCTCTCTCTCTGTCTTTATCTTTGTGTTTTTGTTCTATATTTGCTGTACTCAGACTCTGTATCAGAATCTGTATACCTCAGATTTTGAATAGCTTTTTAACACTAAGAAAAAGAAACCTGAAAAAGCCAACACAATCAACCCCTCTTCTTGTGTTTTTCTCACCATCAGTTGGTAATAGAGCACGAAACCTAAACCCTAACCCTACACCCTAAACCCTAAACCCTAAACCTAATCATCTAAACCTCTAAACCCTAAAGCCTAAACCCCATATACCCTAAACACTAAACATCTAAACCTAACCCTGAACCCTAAACTCTAAATCCTAAACCTAACCCTAAACCCCTAACACCATACCCTAAACCCTAAAAACCCTAAAACCTAACACCATAACCCTAAACCCTAAAACCTAAACTCTAAACCCTGAACCCAAAACCCTATAACCTAAACCCTAAACCCTAGACAATAAACCCTAAAACCTAAACCCTAAACCTTAATCATCTAAACCCCATAAACCCTAAAACCTAAACATCTAAACCTAACCCTGAACCCTAAATCCTAAAATTTAAACCCTAAACCTAACCCTAAACCTTAAAACCTAATACCATACCCTAAACCTAACCCTAAAACCTCTAAACCCTAAACCCTGTACCACCTAAACTCTAAACCCCACCGTAAACCCTAACCCTAAACATCCAAACCTCTAAACCACTAAACCCTAAATCTAATCCTTAAACTTTTTATCCCTAACCCTAAACCCTAAATACGTAACCCTAAACCCTAAGCCCTAAACCTTATAACCTAACCCTAAAACCGTAATCCCGAAACCCCCTCAAAAACCTAAAAATCTAACCCCAAAACCATAAAAACCCGTTAACCCTCCCTCTCTTTACCACAAAATTCTTTAATTTTCCACTTCAATCAAATTAGCCTTGCATGCATCAAAATTATGTTGATATGCTTTCTTTAACTCGGCCTCTTCTTTCTCAAAACTTAGCCAAACCCTCTTCTTTCTCAAACTCGGCCAAACCCTCACCTAACATAACCAAACATTCAACAAGGAAAATAAACTAAGTATGACGGTAATTAGGGAAGTACAAGAGGAATTGGACTACTTATAGAGGGATTTACACAAGAAGTTGCAAAATTTATGAAATTGAAAGGGTTTATAATTGCATCTAAAAAGGAATTGGTGGAAAATTCAAATCAAAACATATATGAATTATCTTTGAAATCAAATGAAGTATGAATTTTAAGGATGAAATTTTTAAGGGGGGTAGAATTGTTTTAATTCAAACAAGGAAGAGGTTGATTAATTAGGAATCACGAAGAAGGGATATATTGTTGGAACAAGAAGGGTCTTCTACAATTCCTCTAAGGTTTTGATGATAACAAAGTATCGAAGAACAACTAGAATACTAACATATGTTCAACTGTGCAGTATCAAGGAAGAATCTATCATTCAAGGATGATCATATGAAGAGCATTAGAATGACCAAGAGAAGCTAAGAAATCTATGGTAGAAGACCTGAAGAAAGGTCAACCAGAAGTCAATGTCCTAAGAAGACGGGTACCACACAGAACTAGAAGTCAATGTCCTAAGAAGTAAACCCTAAACCCTAAACCCTAAACCTATCCATAAACCCCTAACACAGAACCCTAAACCCTAAAAACCCTAAAACCTAACACCATACCCTAAACCCTAAAACCTAAACTCTAAACCCTGAACCCAAAACCCTAAACCCTAAACCCTAGACCCTAAAACCTAAACCCTAAACCCTATACCCTAAACCCTAAAACCTAAACCCTAAACCTTAATCATCTAAACCCCATAAACCCAAAACATTAAACATCTCAACCAAACCCTGAACCCTAAATCCTAAACTTTAAACCCTAAACCTAACCCTAAACCTTAAAACCTAAAACCATACCCTAAACCTAACCCTAAAACCGCTAAACCCTACACCCCCTAAACACTAAACCCCACCGTAAACCCTAACCCTAAACATCCAAACCTCTAAACCTTAAACCCTAAACCCCCTAAACCCTAAACCTAATCCTCAAAATTTTTATCCCAAACCCTAAACCCTAAATACGTAAACCTAAAACCGTAAAACCTAAGCCATAAACTTATAACCTAACCTTAAATCCGTAATCCCTAAACCCCTTAAAAACCTAAAAATCTAACCCTAAAACCATAAAATCCAGAAAACCCAAAAAATCGTTAACCCTCCCTCTCTTTACCACAAAATTCTTTAATTTTCCATTTCAATCAAATTAGCCTTGCATGCATCAAATTATGTTGATATGTTTTCTTTAACTCGGCCTCTTCTTTCTCAAAACTTAGCCAAACCCTCTTCTTTCTCAAACTCGGCCAAACCCTCAGCTAACATAACCAAACATTCAACAAGGAAAATAAACTAAGTATGACGGTAATTGGGGAACTACAAGAGGAATTGGACTACTTATGGAGGGATTTACACAAGAAGTTGCAAAATTTATGAAATTGAAAGGGTTTATAATTGGATCTAAAAAGGAATTGGTGGAAAATTCAAATCATAAGATATATGAATTATCTTTGAAATGAAATGAAGTATGAATTTCAAGGACGAAATTTTTAAGGGGGTAGAATTGTTTTAATTCAAACAAGGAAGAGGTTGATCAATTAAGAATCACGAAGAAGGGATATATTGTTGGAACAAGAAGGGTCTTGTTCAATTCCTCTAAGGTTTTGATGATAACAAAGTATCGAAGAACAATTGGAATACTAACATATGTTCAACTGTGCAATATCAAGGAAGAATCTATCATTCAAGGATGATCATATGAAGAGCATCAGAATGACCAAGAGAAACTAAGAAATCTTTGGTAGAAGACCTGAAGAAAGGTCAACCAGAGGTCAATGCCCTAAGAAGACGGGTACCACACAGATTATGGTGAGTTACCTCAACAGACTCTGTGAGAGTCATCAGACTCAGAAGCAGACCATAGACTTGGATGACCCTCAAATTTGAGAAAATCCTGAGGGACCCAAAATCCACATAGGTTTTGTCTTATTATGTGAACTGTCACTATCAAGGATCTGATATGTAGAGTTCTTTTGTCTTCTTCTGTCTACGTGCGCAAACAGACAAAGGACCTCAAGAACAAAGAGAATGCAGCAGATAATTCTTCTTTCAACAAAGAAAAATTCAAAGACCATTCAATGGAAAGATCCACATCCAGCAAAGGGCCAACATTCTTGATTGTAGCTTCTCAACGACTCTATTTGCGTTGGCACTCTTCTCCAACATCTCTCAAATCCCTTCCTATAAAAGGAGCTGAAGAAGATCAACAAAACTCTGCTAGTTTACTATTCCATTACTCTGTCAAATCTAATAGCGCAAAAACACTTAGGATTTTTGTATCAAAGTTTATATCTTAGAAATCCTGGAGTTGTAAGAGAATATGTTCATTTTTACATTATACACTACCAATTGTTAAATCAAGTGTAGAATAAATTAGAAGTCTTTAGCTTGTGAAGCTAAAGCGTATAAGTCTCCTGGTGAAACCTTGAGCAACTAGATGTTTCTTATGTGTGTCCTTAGAGCATTGGAAGTCTCTTGCCTGCATGCTTTAGCAGTTGTAAGTCTCTTGGAGTTGTCCTTGAGCAAGGAAGTCTTTAGGAGAGTCCTAGAGCAGGAAGTCTTAAGGAGGTGTGCTTAATCAAGGAAGTCTTTAGGAAGAGTCCTAGAGCAGGTGTGCTTGAGCATAGGATGTCTCTTGGAAGAGTCCTTGAGCAATTTGTAATCCAGAGTGATTATAGTGAAATCCCTTGGAAGTGCAAGGGGACTAGACTACTCTTGTGCTGTGGGAGGAACCAGTATAAAATTACTTTGTGTCTGCTTCCTCTCTCTCTGTCTTTATCTTTGTGTTTTTGTACTATATCTGCTGCACTCAGACTCTGTATCAGAATCTGTATACCTCAGATTTTGAACAGCTTTTTAACACTAAGAAAAACAAACCTGAAAAAGCCAACACAATCAACCCCCCTTCTTGTTTTTTTTCTCACCTTCAGTTGGTATTAGAGCACGATTTATGCTTTGTCACTTAACCCTGCCACAAAAAAGATCCAGAGAGAAAAACATGTCTTTCGTTAGTGAAACCTATACTCTTGATGTCAACAACACCTCCACCAGTGATAAAAATAGTTATTCTGTCAAACCTCCATCTTTCAATGGAGATGCTACACAGTTTTCATGGTGGAAGAGAAAAATTTATAGCCACATCATAGGAGTTGATGATGAACTTTGGGATATAATTGAAGATGGAATCGGTTTTGAAGTTGATGAAGAAGGAATGGTGGCAAACGGAAAGAAGCTGACAGCCAATCAAAAGAAGATGTACAAAAACCTAGTCTTAAAACCCTAATCCCTTAACTCCTAAAAACCTAAAAATCTAACCCCAAAACTGTAAAAACCCGAAATCCCTAAAAACCGTTAACCTTCCTTCTCTTTACCACAAAATTCTTTAATTTTCTATTTCCATCCTATTAGCCTTGCATGCATCAAAATTATGTTGATATGCTTTCTTTAACTCGGCCTCTTCTTTCTCAAAACTCGGCCAAACCCTCTTCTTTCTTAAACTCGGCCAAACCCTCACCTAACATAACCAAACATTCAACAAGGAAAATAAACTAAGTATGAAGGTAATTACAGAACTACAAGAGGAATTCACTAGTACAGAAAACACTTTTTTAATGGGGTGAAAATGACTTTTTAAGTCGGTTCTGGATCCGACTTATAGGTAGCGGACTTAAAAAATTGTTTTGATTTTAAGTCTTCCCCCTGACCCGATTTAAAATCTTTTATTAAGTCTGTTCACCCCATTCAAAATCTTCTAATTAAATCGGGTTGTACCACTTAAAAAAGGTTAAAAAGGGTCTAAAAATAATCAGATTTTTAAGTCTGTTTTCTAATCCCATTCAATAAATATAATGTAGATCAGTTCAACCCATTTAAAATCTATTTTTTTTAAACACAATTATAGTACATAATTTAATAAATTCATTAAATTCATTAAAAAAAATAGAAGGGCTTCAATAAATTAAGACAGTAATTAAAGCTTACCTGCTTCTCTATTCCCTGGCCTTAACTTTACTAATCTACTACAGCTAAGCAATTTTTGGTTGAAATACTTTAGTAAACTAAAACACTACACACGAAAGAGTATGAGAGCAAGAAATCTTGAGAATGTGTTGTGGGAGGAACTAGTATAAAATTGATTTGTGTCTGCTTCCTCTCTCTCTGTCTTTATCTTTGTGTTTAGTTCTATATTTGCTGCACTCAGACTCTGTATCAGAATCTGTATACCTCATATTTTGATTAGCTTTTTAACACTAAGAAAAAGAAACCTAAAAAAGCCAACACAAGCAACCCCTCTTCTTGTGTTTTTCTCACCTTCAGTTGGTATTAGAGCACGAAACCAAAACCCTAAATCCTAAACCATAAATCCTAAACCCTAACCCTAAACCTTAAACCCAAATCCCTAAGCCTAATCATCTAAACCTCTAAACCCTAAAGCCTAAACCCCATATACCCTAAACCCTAAACACCTAAACCTAACCCTAAACCCCTAACATCATAGCCTAAACCTAAACCCTAAAAACCCTAAAACCAAACACCATACCCTAAACCCTAAAACCTAAAGCCTAAACTCTAAACCCTGAACCCAAAACCCCAAACCCTAGACCCTAAACCCTAAAACCTAAACCCTAAACCCTAAACCCTAAACATCTAAACCTAACCCTGAACCCTAAATCCTAAACTATAAACCCTAAACCTAACCCTAAACCTTAAAACCTAACACCATACCCTAACCCTAAAACCTCTAAACCCTAAACCCTAAACCCCCTAAACTCTAAACCTAATCCTTAAAATTTTTATCCAAAACCCTAAACCCTAAATACGTAACCCTAAAACCCTAAACCCTAATCATCTAAACCTCATAACCCTAAACCCCATATACCCTAAACCTTAAACCCTAACCCTAACATCTAAACATCTAAACCCTAAACCCTAAAGCCTTATACATTAAACCCTAAAACCCTAAACCCTAAACCCAATATACCCTAAACCTAAACCCTAAACACCTAAACCTAACCCTAAACCTAACCCTATACCCCTAACATCATACCCTAAACCGTAAAAACCCTAAAACCAAACATCGTACCCTAAACCCTAAAACCTAAAGTCCAAACTCTAAACCCTGAACCCAAAACCCTAAACCCTAGACTCTAAAACCTAAACCTAAACCCTAGACCCTAAACCCTAAACCCTAAACCCTAAACCCTTAATCATATAAACCCCATAAACCCTAAACCCTAAACATCTAAACCTAACCCTGAACCCTAAATCCTAAACTATAAACCCTAAACCTAACCCTAAACCTTAAAACCTAACACCATACCCTAACCCTAAAACCTCTAAACCCTAAACCCTAAACCTAATCCTAAAAATTTTATCCAAAACCCTAAACCCTAAAGACGTAACCCTCAAACCCTAAACCCTAATCATCTAAACCTCATAACCCTAAACCCCATATACCCTAAACCTTAAACATCTAAACCTAACCCTAAACCCTAAACTCTAAACCCTAAACCTAACTCTAAACCTTAAACCTAACACCATACGCTAAACCTAACCCTAAACATCTAACCTAACCCTAAACCCCATACCCTAAACATTAAACCCCTAAACCCTAACCCTAACATCTAAACATCTAAACCCTAAACCCTAAAGCCTTATACCTTAAACCCTAAAACCCCTAAACCCAAACCATAAAACCAAACCTAATCCTTAAACTTTTATTCCAAACCCTAAACCCTAAATACCTAACCCTAAATCCTAAAACCTAATCTTAAAACCCTAATCCCTAAACCCCTAAAAATCTAAACATCTAACCCCAAAACTGTAAAAACCCGAAATCCCTAAAAACCGTTAACCTTCGTTCTCTTTACCACAAAATTCTTTAATTTTCTATTTCAATCCTATTAGCCTTGCATGCATCAAAATTATGTTGATATGCTTTCTTTAACTCGGCCTCTTCTTTCTCAAAACTCGGCCAAACCCTCTTCTTTCTCAAACTCGGCCAAACCCTCACCTAACATAACCAAACATTCAACAAGGAAAATAAACTAAGTATGAAGGTAATTACGGAACTACAAGAGGAATTCACTAGTACAGAAAACACTTTTTTAATGGGGTGAAAATGACTTTTTAAGTCGGTTCTGGATCCGACTTATAGGTAGCGGACTTAAAAAATTGTTTTGATTTTAAGTCTTCCCCCTGACCCGATTTAAAATCTTTTATTAAGTCTGTTCACCACATTCAAAATTTTCTAATTAAATCGGGTTGTACCACTTAAAAAAGGTTAAAAAGGGTCTAAAAATAATCAGATTTTTAAGTCTGTTTTCTAATCCCATTTAATAAACATAACGTAGATCAGTTCAACCCATTTAAAATCTATTTTTTTTAAACACAATTATAGTACATAATTTAATAAATTCATTAAATTCATTAAAAAAATAGAAGGGCTTCAATAAATTAAGACAGTAATTAAAGCTTACCTGCTTCTCTATTCCCTGGCTTTAACTTTACTAATCTACTACAGCTAAGCAATTATTGCTTGAAATACTTTAGTAAGAAGGAACAAACTAAAACACTACACACGAAAGAGTCTGAGAGCAAGAAATCTTGAGAATGTGTGCTTGAGCATAGGAGCTCTCTTGGAAAAGTACTTGAGCAATTTGTAATCCAGAGTGCTTATAGTGAAATCCCTTGGAAGTGCAAAGGGTCTGGACTACCCTTGTGTTGTGGGAGGAACCAGTATAAAATTGATTTGTGTCTGCTTCCTCTCTCTCTGTCTTTATCTTTGTGTTTTTGTTCTATATTTGCTGTACTCAGACTCTGTATCAGAATCTGTATACCTCAGATTTTGAATAGCTTTTTAACACTAAGAAAAAGAAACCTGAAAAAGCCAACACAATCAACCCCTCTTCTTGTGTTTTTCTCACCATCAGTTGGTAATAGAGCACGAAACCTAAACCCTAACCCTACACCCTAAACCCTAAACCCTAAACCTAATCATCTAAACCTCTAAACCCTAAAGCCTAAACCCCATATACCCTAAACACTAAACATCTAAACCTAACCCTGAACCCTAAACTCTAAATCCTAAACCTAACCCTAAACCCCTAACACCATACCCTAAACCCTAAAAACCCTAAAACCTAACACCATACCCTAAACCCTAAAACCTAAACTCTAAACCCTGAACCCAAAACCCTATAACCTAAACCCTAAACCCTAGACAATAAACCCTAAAACCTAAACCCTAAACCTTAATCATCTAAACCCCATAAACCCTAAAACCTAAACATCTAAACCTAACCCTGAACCCTAAATCCTAAAATTTAAACCCTAAACCTAACCCTAAACCTTAAAACCTAATACCATACCCTAAACCTAACCCTAAAACCTCTAAACCCTAAACCCTGTACCACCTAAACTCTAAACCCCACCGTAAACCCTAACCCTAAACATCCAAACCTCTAAACCACTAAACCCTAAATCTAATCCTTAAACTTTTTATCCCTAACCCTAAACCCTAAATACGTAACCCTAAAACCTAAGCCCTAAACCTTATAACCTAACCTTAAATCCGTAATCCCTAAACCCCTTAAAAACCTAAAAATCTAACCCCAAAACCATAAAAACCCGTTAACCCTCCCTCTCTTTACCACAAAATTCTTTAATTTTCCACTTCAATCAAATTAGCCTTGCATGCATCAAAATTATGTTGATATGCTTTCTTTAACTCGGCCTCTTCTTTCTCAAAACTTAGCCAAACCCTCTTCTTTCTCAAACTCGGCCAAACCCTCACCTAACATAACCAAACATTCAACAAGGAAAATAAACTAAGTATGACGGTAATTAGGGAAGTACAAGAGGAATTGGACTACTTATAGAGGGATTTACACAAGAAGTTGCAAAATTTATGAAATTGAAAGGGTTTATAATTGCATCTAAAAAGGAATTGGTGGAAAATTCAAATCAAAACATATATGAATTATCTTTGAAATCAAATGAAGTATGAATTTTAAGGATGAAATTTTTAAGGGGGGTAGAATTGTTTTAATTCAAACAAGGAAGAGGTTGATTAATTAGGAATCACGAAGAAGGGATATATTGTTGGAACAAGAAGGGTCTTCTACAATTCCTCTAAGGTTTTGATGATAACAAAGTATCGAAGAACAACTAGAATACTAACATATGTTCAACTGTGCAGTATCAAGGAAGAATCTATCATTCAAGGATGATCATATGAAGAGCATTAGAATGACCAAGAGAAGCTAAGAAATCTATGGTAGAAGACCTGAAGAAAGGTCAACCAGAAGTCAATGTCCTAAGAAGACGGGTACCACACAGAACTAGAAGTCAATGTCCTAAGAAGTAAACCCTAAACCCTAAACCCTAAACCTATCCATAAACCCCTAACACAGAACCCTAAACCCTAAAAACCCTAAAACCTAACACCATACCCTAAACCCTAAAACCTAAACTCTAAACCCTGAACCCAAAACCCTAAACCCTAAACCCTAGACCCTAAAACCTAAACCCTAAACCCTATACCCTAAACCCTAAAACCTAAACCCTAAACCTTAATCATCTAAACCCCATAAACCCAAAACATTAAACATCTCAACCTAACCCTGAACCCTAAATCCTAAACTTTAAACCATAAACCTAACCCTAAACCTTAAAACCTAAAACCATACCCTAAACCTAACCCTAAAACCGCTAAACCCTACACCCCCTAAACACTAAACCCCACCGTAAACCCTAACCCTAAACATCCAAACCTCTAAACCTTAAACCCTAAACCCCCTAAACCCTAAACCTAATCCTCAAAATTTTTATCCCAAACCCTAAACCCTAAATACGTAAACCTAAAACCGTAAAACCTAAGCCATAAACTTATAACCTAACCTTAAATCCGTAATCCCTAAACCCCTTAAAAACCTAAAAATCTAACCCTAAAACCATAAAATCCAGAAAACCCAAAAAATCGTTAACCCTCCCTCTCTTTACCACAAAATTCTTTAATTTTCCATTTCAATCAAATTAGCCTTGCATGCATCAAATTATGTTGATATGTTTTCTTTAACTCGGCCTCTTCTTTCTCAAAACTTAGCCAAACCCTCTTCTTTCTCAAACTCGGCCAAACCCTCAGCTAACATAACCAAACATTCAACAAGGAAAATAAACTAAGTATGACGGTAATTGGGGAACTACAAGAGGAATTGGACTACTTATGGAGGGATTTACACAAGAAGTTGCAAAATTTATGAAATTGAAAGGGTTTATAATTGGATCTAAAAAGGAATTGGTGGAAAATTCAAATCATAAGATATATGAATTATCTTTGAAATGAAATGAAGTATGAATTTCAAGGACGAAATTTTTAAGGGGGTAGAATTGTTTTAATTCAAACAAGGAAGAGGTTGATCAATTAAGAATCACGAAGAAGGGATATATTGTTGGAACAAGAAGGGTCTTGTTCAATTCCTCTAAGGTTTTGATGATAACAAAGTATCGAAGAACAATTGGAATACTAACATATGTTCAACTGTGCAATATCAAGGAAGAATCTATCATTCAAGGATGATCATATGAAGAGCATCAGAATGACCAAGAGAAACTAAGAAATCTATGGTAGAAGACCTGAAGAAAGGTCAACCAGAGGTCAATGCCCTAAGAAGACGGGTACCACACAGATTATGGTGAGTTACCTCAACAGACTCTGTGAGAGTCATCAGACTCAGAAGCAGACCATAGACTTGGATGACCCTCAAATTTGAGAAAATCCTGAGGGACCCAAAATCCACATAGGTTTTGTCTTATTATGTGAACTGTCACTATCAAGGATCTGATATGTAGAGTTCTTTTGTCTTCTTCTGTCTACGTGCGCAAACAGACAAAGGACCTCAAGAACAAAGAGAATGCAACAGATAATTCTTCTTTCAACAAAGAAAAATTCAAAGACCATTCAATGGAAAGATCCACATCCAGCAAAGGGCCAACATTCTTGATTGTAGCTTCTCAACGACTCTATTTGCGTTGGCACTCTTCTCCAACATCTCTCAAATCCCTTCCTATAAAAGGAGCTGAAGAAGATCAACAAAACTCTGCTAGTTTACTATTCCATTACTCTGTCAAATCTAATAGCGCAAAAACACTTAGGATTTTTGTATCAAAGTTTATATCTCAGAAATCCTGGAGTTGTAAGAGAATATCTTCATTTTTACATTATACACTACCAATTGTTAAATCAAGTGTAGAATAAATTAGAAGTCTTTAGCTTGTGAAGCTAAAGCGTATAAGTCTCCTGGTGAAACCTTGAGCAACTAGATGTTTCTTATGTGTGTCCTTAGAGCATTGGAAGTCTCTTGCCTGCATGCTTTAGCAGTTGTAAGTCTCTTGGAGTTGTCCTTGAGCAAGGAAGTCTTTAGGAGAGTCCTAGAGCAGGAAGTCTTAAGGAGGTGTGCTTAATCAAGGAAGTCTTTAGGAAGAGTCCTAGAGCAGGTGTGCTTGAGCATAGGATGTCTCTTGGAAGAGTCCTTTAGCAATTTGTAATCCAGAGTGATTATAGTGAAATCCCTTGGAAGTGCAAGGGGACTAGACTACTCTTGTGCTGTGGGAGGAACCAGTATAAAATTACTTTGTGTCTGCTTCCTCTCTCTCTGTCTTTATCTTTGTGTTTTTGTACTATATCTGCTGCACTCAGACTCTGTATCAGAATCTGTATACCTCAGATTTTGAACAGCTTTTTAACACTAAGAAAAACAAACCTGAAAAAGCCAACACAATCAACCCCCCTTCTTGTTTTTTTTCTCACCTTCAGTTGGTATTAGAGCACGATTTATGCTTTGTCACTTAACCCTGCCACAGAAAAAGATCCAGAGAGAAAAACATGTCTTTCGTTAGTGAAACCTATACTCTTGATGTCAACAACACCTCCACCAGTGATAAAAATAGTTATTCTGTCAAACCTCCATCTTTCAATGGAGATGCTACACAGTTTTCATGGTGGAAGAGAAAAATTTATAGCCACATCATAGGAGTTGATGATGAACTTTGGGATATAATTGAAGATGGAATCAGTTTTGAAGTTGATGAAGAAGGAATGGTGGCAAACGGAAAGAAGCTGACAGCCACTCAAAAGAAGATGTACAAAAAGCACCACAGAGTGAGATGGATTCTAGTGGATACTTTACCTCATGCATAATATATGAAGATTGTGAACAGATCAACTGCTAAGCCATCTTTGAATGACTATGCTCTACCCATGAAGGGAATCAATAGGTAAAGGAAGTTAAGGCAAACCAACTGGTTCATCAGTATGAGCTATTCAACATGAAGAAAGATGAATACATTGAAACCATGTATTCTAGGTTTCAAACACTTGTATATAGTCTTCAGGTCTTGAAGAAAAGCTATGTTGTACCAGACCATGTTAAGAAGATTCTTAGGAGTCTTCCTGCAAGGTTCAGGCCAAAGGTCACTGCCATACAAGAGGCAAATGACCTAGAGAAGATAAGCCTGGAGAACTTGATAAGCTCTCTCAAAATTCATGAGATTGATCTTGAAGGAGATGATCCAACTAAGAAGTCTAAGTCTATTTCCCTAACCTCTAAGGAAAAGTCAGCCAAATCTCTTCAATCTGCCATACCAAAAGAAGAAAATCCAGATGATGAATCTGGTGATGATGTAGATCTTAAGGAGATGGCTTACATAACCAAGAGATTCCAATACCTGACTAAGAAAAGAAGATTCTCTGGTAGAAGCAGTGGTTCCAAGGCATCCAGTTTTAAAGACAAGAAAGATACTCAGAAATGATGCTTCAACTGCGGAAAAATGGATCACTTCATAGCTGAATGCTCAGAAGCACCACAGAGAAGGGAAAGCTCCAGAAAGGATGCTTACAGAATAAAGCTCAAGGAGAGTTTTATGGAAACCTAGGAAATGTTTGATGAAGAATCAGACTCTAAAGACAACAAAGAGGAAGCTAATCTGGGTCTGGTAATCACTACTGCTTCTGAAGCTGGACCGAGTTCAGCTTCTGAAGATGATGAGGTAATCTCTAAACAAACTTGCAATGAATATGTGACTACTGTCAATGAGCTTATGAGACGTTATCTGGACAAATCAAGATTTCTAAAAGAATTGCAAAAACAATGTGATTTGTTATCAGAAAAGTCAAAGATTTTAAGTTACCAAAATCAAAGTCTGTCAGCACAAAACAAAGATCTTAAACTGAAAAATGAAATTCTGAAAGAATAGGAATTTTCAGATCTCAATAGAACTGACAGATCGTTGACTAAATTCAATAGTGCTCCTGAGGAATTTAGCAATGGTAACATTGACAGAAGTAAATTATCTTCCATAAAATGTAATGTTAGTAAGAACAAAGAAAAATGAATTGATTTCACAGAACCATATGTTAAGGAGATACAAAATTCTGTAAAGACAAAGAAATCATCTTGTTCTGAATGCATTCAGAAGGGTCTGTTTTTCCACTTGGGCCCAAAGGCTGAGAAAGCAAAGATTCTGAACATGTCAAAGCCAAAGAGCTTAGAACCTAAGGTCTTGATCAAATCAAAACCAAAGGTTATCAGATTTATGGTTAAATGGGATTCAGAATCTAATGCCAAGAAGTATTCAAGACCAAAATTTTCTAAATCAAAAAACTTGAACAGGTCTAAGCAACAAAGCCTAAAGTCCAAGGTTCTAAGGAAAGAAAAGGCCTTCAGAACTAACTCCAAATGACTCATTCAGACATGGGTACCCAAGAATAATATTGCTTTTATTTCAGGTATGCTTCGTAGGAAAATCAAAACATCAGTCCTGGTATCTGGACAGTGGCTGCTCTCGACACATGACAGGATAAAGACATCTGTTCAAAGACTTGATCATGAAAGAAAGAGGTATTGTGGGATTTGGAGGAAACCAACAAGGAAATATTGTTGAAACCAACACTATTGGTAACTCTTCTATCTCTATCAATAATGTCTGGTATGTTGATGGACTCAGACACAACCTTCTTAGTATTAGCCAATTTTGTGATAATGGTTATAAAGAAGTATTTCACAAAAACACCTGTACAATCATCAATGAATCTGACCAATCCATAGTGTTCATAGGTCAAAGGAAATGCAATATTTATAAAATAAATTTTTCTAAATTGGTTTGTCAGAAGGTCGTTTGCCTTCTGTCAGTAAATGATGAAAAATGGCTCTGGCATAAAAGATTGGGACATGCTAACTGTAGGTTAATCTCTAAGCTTAGCAAGTTGAATTTGGTCAATGGACTGCCAAAGCTACACTATCATTCATATGCTCTTTGTGGAGCATGCGAAAAAGGAAAGATTGTCAAAACTGTTTTCAAAACTAAAAATATTGTTTCTACCTCCAGACCTTTGTAACAACTTCATATTGATCTGTTTGGACCAGTTGGAACAACATCAATCAGTGGAAAGAAATATGGGTTAGTCATAGTTGATAACTATAGCAGGTGGACTCGGGTAAATTTTCTCAGAACTAAGAATGAAGCATATGATGTGTTCAACATCTTCTGCACTCAAGTACAAGCTAAGAAAGAACTAGAAATTCTTAAGGTCATAAGTGATCATGGAGGAGAGTTTGAGAATGAGCCATTTGAAATTTTTTGTGAAACACATGGAATTCTCCATGAGTTCTCGTCTCCTAGAACTCCACAACAAAATGGGGTTGTAGAAAGAAAGAATAGATCTTTACAAGAAATGGCTAGAACAATGCTCCATGAAACTGACATGGCTAAGTACTTTTGAGCAGAAGTTGTTAACACATCATGTTAAGTAAAGAACATAATCTAAATAAGACTTATTCTGAATAAAACAACATATGAGTTATTCAAGGGAAGAAAACCAAGTATTGCTTACTTTCACCAATTTGGATGTACATGTTATATTCTAAATAACAAAGTCTATCTGACTAAATTTGATGCCAAGATTCAGAATTGTATCTTTTTAGGATACTCTAAAAGGTCAAAAGCATACAAAGTGTATAATTCTGAAACCAATGTGATAGAAGAATCAATACACATCAGATTTGACGACAAAGAGCCTGATAATAAAATTTCAGAGCTGATTGAAAGTTTTGCAGAAATACAAGTATCAGAAGACTTACCAAAATCTATTCAAGTGTCTGGACCTACCACAGATGTTCCATAATCTATCAATACATCTGAAGTACCAGAGACTGATGCAATTCCTGTGGCAAATCCAGAAGGTGACGAGTCTGACATTGTAAATATTTTACAGTACACACATCTAATGAAATCTTATCATACAGATGTTTGTAGAAATATTTTAAGAGTTATATTTACAAAATGACATCTTGGTGTGATTTGATTTAATTCAATACCTAAAAATGTTTTATGGTAGACAAAAATTAGCCTTTAAAATATTTTATTTAAATTTCTATATTATAACGTTATTTCCAAAAAAAAAAAATTAGTAGAGGTAAGCCAGCATCCTCTAAATAATGGGATTTTATGAAGTGTCAAATGTGTAACCTATTTTTTTAATAAAGTGGAGATAATTTTGTTTACAGTGTCATCTGGCTACGTGTCCATTTGTGTCGTCATGAGTTTGTTGATTCCTTATATATTTAAGACAATAATGCTTAATTTTTTATTTTATTTTCAAAAAGATATTTTAATATTTTAAAGCTGACACAACTCGTATACCTTCAAAAACTGAAAATAATATAATCGTAATCATGTTATTTTTAATAATTTACTATCTTTTGTCAAAAAAAATTGACTATCTAATTATATTTTACAATGATATAAAAACGGAATATCATTTTAAAATACATAACTTTTTTTAGGGGATTAATAGATGGGAAACACTAACCAATGCTCAAGAGGTATTGGTTAAGGAATCAAATATAATATTATAGTATTAGAAGCGGTGCAGTCAATTTGTCAAAAGTCTGAAAAGTGTTATTTTTAATTTAAGGGAAATGATAACTTGTGCCCTTAAGACACATGTTAAGGAACCTAAAGTGGAAATTTTGTCTAGGAAATTGTGCCTATTTATTCTTCTAGAGATTGAAAATTAATGTTTTGTAATAAATATTTACCATTTATGAAATCTTTAACATATGCCCTAAGGGCACAAGTTAGCATGACCCTTAACGGTGTAGTAATATATACACAACCTTTGTCTAGAATGATTTGATAAACATATTGCTAGATCTTATATTAATACACAAAATGCATATAACTTATCTACAGTTCAAAATTGACAGCTACACTCCTTCTAAAACCAAAGTAGGTAATGAGATTATCTTAAAAAAAATGTGATTATATTCAAAATCCATATTGACAGCTTTATTCGACACATGGTCATTTGTAGGCTTTCTCAAGAGCTTTTTCATATTGATTGTCCAAATCTGCAAGAGATAAAGCATGACATATCATGACAATCAAATCTAATGGTTCTAACTGTTTTCCATTTTAGTAATTTCAAAGAAATGTGTTTAGGCATATATCTTTATTATACAAAATATTAAGTAGTATTTCCCCAACCCTAATGATTAGGCCTAATTTTTAGTTCTGAGAAAAAATTATGAAAAAAACTCTTGCAGGGAATTGAACCAGGTACAAGATGGTGTCACTTCAAAGTTTTGCCATACGCCATTGATGATTATAACGTCTAACTGTTTTCTTCCCATATAGATATTCAATCAAACATAAGTCTTTACGGAAAGGCTACCCACATTCTACCACTAAGCCACTTCATATGCAATTTATTTATACCCACATGGAAATAACCGTCACTAATATTTAATATACAGTTTATTTATGCCAACATGTGAATAACCATCCTTATACGGTTAATTTTTGCGATGTAAAACTTATAACCACTTCAACACTTAAATAGTAACTGCATGCATACAATGATTCGAATAAAAAAGAACATTTCTTGCAGTTAAAAACCAAAGTTTCATCTGGTCTAACTTTTTTGTTGAGTACTAAGGGGAAGTTTCTTTTGCCAAGAAACACCAAAGACTTTGACCCTTCAGATGTAGTAGAGGCAGGCTAATGGGATTTTTTTTATTCCTTTCGTATTTTTTGGTGTTTATTTTATGTGCTATTTTTCTCTTTCTGAATTGAGAAATCTATTAAGGAAGGGGAGAATTAATTATGCTCACACGGCGGAAATTGGCATTACCAGTGTTGTATTCGCTAACTTCTCATTTCTTCTCTCTTCTACATCTTTTCCTCTCTTTCATTATATCTCTTCAAATTTATCGGTTTTAAGAACACTCTAAGTCCCTTTTTTATTGATTTATTCAATTCAGTTTCATTCTAATTGATGATTTTTGATAGTGTCGTTTATCGTTTTTCATGCAATTTGATATGATTTTACATTTTTTATATTCTTTGCAAGGTTAGTGTTACAATTAGACCAAAGTTTCATCTGGTCTAATTTTTTTGTTGAGTACTAAGGGGAAGTTTCTATTGCTAAGAAACACCAAAGACTTTGACCCTTCAGATGTAGTAGAGGCATGCTAAGGGTATTTTTTTTATTCCTTTCTTATTTGTGCTATTTTTCTCTTTTTAAATTGAGAAATCTATTAAGGAAGGGGAGAACTAATTATGCTCACACGGCAGAAATTAGCATTACCAGTGTTGTATTCGGTAAGTTCTCATTTCTTCTCTCTTCTACATCTTCTCCTCTCATTCATTATATCTCTTCAAATTTATCTGTTTTAATAACACTCTAAGTCCCTTTTTTTATTGATTTATTCAATTCAGTGTTCATTCTAATTGATGATTTTTGATAGTGTCGTTTATCGTTTTTCATGCAATTTGATGTGATTTTACATTTTTTATATTCTTTGCAAGGTTATTGTTACAAGTTTCACAATTTTATGTTCTCTTTGGCATGAGGAACAATGTATCGATAAGTTTGTCAAGGGGATCTATGTGTTCCTTCGGTGTACATGTAACACCCCAATTTTTAATATTAATCTGTTAGTATTATTAAGAGATAATATTAGTATTATTGTTATTATTAGTATTGATTGCTTGATATTATTAAATTAAATTATTCGTAGTTATAGATATTATAAATAATGAGGAAGTAGAGGACTTAACTAGACGGTAAAAGAATGGGAGAAAATAATTTTAGGAAGAAAATAGTGTTTTTAGCAAGAATAAGAAAGTAGAGTGCAAACAGAGGTGCATTAGCAAAACTGGGTAGAAAAGGGGTTTAAGTAGTAAGCTGTGTAGCCTTTTAGTGGTTTAGATAGAGGGAGATGTAAACAGCAAGGCTGTGTAGTTACAGAAAGAATAGTAACCAGACTAGGGGTGCAGATAACAAGTTTGTCTAAGAATTATATGAGAAAACTAAGCCCAAATAGTTGCTATAAATAGAGAAGAGCATTAGAGAATTAGGGTTACAGAAACCGGAGAAAAAGAAATTGGGAGGAGCAAAGGAAGAACTAGGGTTAAGGAGGCGTAGAGAGTACGTGAAACCTAGGAGAAAGAGGAGAGGAAGAGGGAAGAGCACTAGCTAAGGAATCAAGCATAAAGCTGCAATCTTCTGTGAATTTGATTTAAGTGGGAGAAACTATTCATCTTTGGGTTTTAATTTTGAAAAGGAGAGAAGAGGATTCTCAAACCCTCACCTTGTTGTGCTTATTGATTTCCAATTTTAGGGCTGATATGAACCTTGTGATTATGGTGTTGTTATCATAGGAATTTTGGGGTGTATTGATTATGAGAGATGTTGGTGTGTTTGGGGTTGTGAGAAGAAGTTTGAGATTGTGAAAGAATTGGTTAGGTAATTGAATTAGAGAATGAATCATGTGAGAAGTTGTTGTAATTAGGTGAATTGTGTGAAAATTAGTGTTTAAATGTTAGGGTAACGTTAGAATGATGTTTATGGACGATTTGGGTGTGTTTGGGGTCAAAATCGAAGCCGGTGAAGCTCCCGTGGCGAATAATCACAAAATTTGTGATTTATGCGCAGTTTGTGCAATGAGCACGACCGTGCATGTCTCCTCTGCCTATTTTTCTTTCTCGCACGTTTGAAAGGCACACAACCGTGCCCCTGGGGTGCGCGGTCGTGCACTTCCTTATGCATTGGAAAATCTTCCTTTTTCTTCCTTTTTAAGTCACGAAAATGAAAATTAAGGTTACATAGCAGAGTACTTAGGCAACAGAAGTGTGTTTTGGTGTTAAAAGTGGTTCTATTAGAATAGTGGTGAGTCTAAGGTTGATATTAGATAGAGGGGTATAAGGCTATTATAATTGAAGTTATGGTGTTGTTATTATGATAATTGATAAAGTTAAAGGTGCCGATAATGGTGAGATAAAATATTAAGTTATATTGGAGTCATGGTTGAGATTAATGATTGTTAATGGTGTTATATTTGATGAGATAAAATAATATGTTATAAAGTTATTATTGATGCGATGAAATAATGTTATAATGTTGTGTTGATGAGATGAATAAATGTGATAAAGGTGTCGTTAATTGGTGAGAATAATATTGTGTTATGGTATCTTTATTTGGTGAAATTAATATTGTTTGTGGTGATGCTATTGGTGAGTTAAATAGTGTTTATGGTGTTCATATTGGTGATATATATATATATATATATATATATATATATATTGTGTAATGGTGTTGATATTGGTGAGATATTGTGTAATGGTGTTGAATATTGATGAGATAAACATATGTTTGAATTATGTACTAATGGTGATGATTTTATTTTATATATTGTATTGGTGAGTCTTTCCTCATGCATCATATCATTGTTAGTAAAATTGGTGAGATTGGTGAGTGCATGCTCAGTAACATAACTCTGACATAGAAAGTTGGTGAGTAGAATTGACATGCATATAGGTGTTAGGAATGAAGTGTATTTTTGCATATAAACATTGATGTTTGAAAATGGTGTGTGTTGTGGATGATGTGTGAATGTTGATGTTTGAAAATGGTGAGTGTTGTGAATGATGCGTGAATGTTGATGTTTTAAAGTGGTGAGTGTTGTGAACTATATATATATATATATATATATATATATATATATAAATGATGATGACTAGGAGTTTTACTATATAATGTTGTTTAAATGTACCATATATAATTTTAATAAATGTATTCAGGTCATTAAAGATTCGTCTCATTAATTTTAAGTAGTTCTATGTTTTACCTCACCACCATTACCATCCCTAACCATATTCTTTTCTTAGCTCATTTCTCCCCATGTTCTGTTATATTCACTCTCCCTTAGCATCATTAACGCCGTTCTTTACTTTAGACCTCTATCTTCGTATTCGTATTTTAATCTAGTTCGTAACCTTCAAATTGGTCTTAACATTAAGTTTAGTCGTTACTATAAGTGCCACAATTTTCTTCTTCATTGGTTCATGAATCACCCTCTTACATCCATATATACTTCACTCGTACGCCTTTCCGCACTTCCTGTTTTAGTTGCGCTAACGGTGTGAGATAATGACACCTAAACAACATCCCTCTTTTAGGTATATTAGTTCTAGGACCCTTACTTATACTTTTCAATCTAATGACTTCCTTAAGCTCATTATTGTTTAAAAGAAGTTTCAGGGTTCACTGAAGGAGTTTATGCTGAAATTTCACAACACGCAATATGATCTATGCGTGGTATTTTGATCATATCTCAAGCTGTAGATGTCCAAATGGAGTCAAACCGAAGCCAAATGAAAGCTAACATCCATATCTACAATTTTCATGAAGCCACCTAAACCTAATGCGGAACATAAAGGGGTGGAAAAGTTGGTTTTTCCTAAGCCTGGGAAAAGAGCACGATCATGCTGACCCTTGTGTAGTATTTTGATCATATCGCAAGTTGTAGATGTCCAAATGGAGTCAACCAAAGGAAAAAGAAAGCTAACATCCATATCTACAACTTTCATGAAGACATCTAGACCCAATTCGGAACAGAAATGGGTGAAGAGAGTTGGTTTTCTTAAGCCTGGGAAGAGTGCACGACCGTGCGCCCCCAAAACAAGAAATTAGGCAGTAAGCTGAGCACGGGTCGTGCTCCCAAGTAGCACGACCAAGTTGTGTGTCAGACACCAGAAATCGCAGTTTTGCTGCGATTTCACTTAAAGGGGACTTCCCGAACCCCGTTTTCGACCTAAAACTCACCAAACTCGTCACTAATCATCACCCTAAGGTTACCCTATCATTCAAACACTAATTTTCCATTAACCTACCGATTCACACACTCTCTTCATGGTCAATCCTCAATTCAAAAATCCTAAACTAGTTTCCCTTAATTTTAAATCTTTCAACATCGTCATTACCTTTGTTCATCATCATTTCATCATCAAAGTTTACAATATAACAACAACATCATCTTAAGAAGTAAACAACCCCCGTTATAAAATAAGATACTCTAAAGTGAAAGGATTATCCCCCTTACCTCGAATTCTCTGAACACGCGGCGCTTGGCTCTCTTCTCCTTAGCTAGGGTTTCATCCTCTCCTCTCTTCTCCTCTCTTCTTTTCTCCGGTTCAGCAAAAGTTCTCTGTAACCCTAATTTCCATATGTTCTCCTCTTCATATAGTTACCACTTGGGCCTTGCCTTCCTCACATAATCTTAGGCAGATTTGCTATCCGCACCGCTAGTTTGGTTATTTATTCCTTCTGCAAATACATACAGCCTTGTTGTTTACACCACCTTCTGTCCACACCAATAAACGCTACACACTTACTACATGCACCCATTTCCCATCCTTGTTAAAACCATGTATTCTTCCTAAATCGATTCCTACCATCATATAACCGACTGGTTGACTCCCCTACTTCCTCATTATTCATAACATCTATAACCCAGATAATTTAATTTAAAATATCTAGCAATTAATACATTATAAGAACGATAATACTGATATTATCTTATAATAATATTAACATGTTAATATTTAAAAATTGGGATGTTACACCTGTGCTCGACGAACCTACTGAAAGAGAAGCACTCGTAGACTGAACAGAGTTAGAAGCATAAACACCACTTTTCAAATTTTTCTTACACATGACTGTTGAACCTGAACGTTCCCTTCCTTCATAACAGCAATATGAGAACATTTCTCACCAAATGCAAACAATTTTTTAGCAACAGTTTTACCTTGTATACTTTGAAGCCATTGGTAACTCCATGGTGTAACATCCAAGAAGACTTTCAGGATTGCCGACTGACCCCACAAACCAACATGAGTCTTTTATCATGTTTTGTCCTTACTCGCACTCTTTCCAGGAAACTTCCCAGAAGGTCACCCATCCCAAAATTGCTCCAAGCCAAGCACGTTTAACTGTGGAGTTCCTATGGTTTAGGCTACCAAAAATAAGATGCATCTTGTTGATATAGACAGTACAAAACAATTCTTGTAAGCCTTCCTTCAACCATGCAGTCCCATACACTACTAGAAAAAAGACTTTTAACATCAGCTTTTTAACTTCGGTCAGAGTATACCTGAGGTGAAATGCAACGCGGTGACAACTTTGTAATTATTCTAAAATTGACAACATGTTTTGACATCAGGCGCATATAATAACTGATGTGAAATGCAATACGGTGGCATTTTCATTATTATGATGAAATAGATTTAACATCAAGGACAAAAAGCCTGAAAGGAAAAACATCCCTCTTCTATGAAAAAAACACAATCGCGTTACGTTCTTTTCTTTCTCCCAGTCAAGCTACTAGTTTTCACGTTTTTGAACAATACAAAGCCTCACTCACTCAACCCTGATCATCTCTCAGCTCTCTTCTTCTTCTCCCGCCGTCGTTCTCGCCGTCACTCACACGCAGTTCTTCACACATGTATTCTCACTCAACCCTGTCTTCTTTGTGTATTAATGTCTTATGTAAGTCTCTTGGTACTGTTGGCTAATAAGAAAAAACCTCCTCGTTTCAATGGTCACCAACATGGTGGTTGCGCTGGATTTTGGCGATTTCTGGGAATTCAAATCTGAAATAAACTACTCACTCTTATTTAAGAGTCCTTATTCAACAATAAAAACACCGTTTTTCTTGCGTTCGAATGGATAAATTTGGACGTACAAGTTTGTTTTTACCGTTCAGATGAGTAAATATGGACGAGAGCGGTTTTTAGATATAATGTGGCAGGAAAAGAAACTCTCATTAAGTAATGTCATGTTTATTTTTTTGAAAAATTAAGTAATGTCATGTTATTCTCTAGTTTTTTTATTTGTTTGGACAACTTTCAGTACCAGTTTTCTTGTCAGGAAATATCTGATAAATGTTGATTGGTTATTATGTGATGGCAGAGAAATCTAAGAGACGTAGCTGAATTGTATGGATGCGAGTCAACTTTGGAAGCTGTTGAAGAATACAGAAGAATCTCAGGATTAGAATCTATTAGTTCAACATGCTTCAAAGCTGCAAGAATCTCTACAGTTATTTTCGATGATGGTATACATTTGGACAAAATACTTGATACTGAATGGCACAAGAGTTTTACTCCTCATGTTGCTAGACTCGTGAGAGTTGAACGCCTTGCTGAAAATATCCTAAATGAAGTGAGATTCTTATTCACATTCACTTTTAATTCACATTCACTTCATAATATTCTCTCTCTACACACAAACAGACACAAAAATAAGTTCTTAGTTGTACAAAAATAAAGTTCAATATTCTAGTTGGATTCCTTAACATGATTGTTACTGTTGCTGGTGAGATAGTTGGTTTGAAAAGCATAGCAGCATACTACTTTGGCCTAGACATCAATACAAAGGTGACTAAAAAGGAAGCTGAGGAGGGTCTGCAGCAGGTGTTAGTTGGTGAGTAGAGAATGGAGAGGAATTCTAATATGGTCACAAGACCAAATAAATAGTGTTTGGACACACACATATAAAGAAATATTTTTTTAATAATAACAAGGAAATTACTAAAAAAAATGATTGAATATTTTGAGGATGATCTCTTTTTGTGTGTGCCCAAACACTATTTATTTGGTCTTGTGACCATAGAAGAATACCGAAATTGGTTTTAATATATGTTTCATGGTATTAATAGCAAGGTTATTGATTATTTTTATAATTCAGTTTGGAAGCCTGTCTTGGTAGCAAACAAAAATCTGGTTGACTACATTTTCTTGCTAAGTTTGGAATTTGCTCAATCCCATGACTTGCCAATGCAGATACACACAGGGTAATGGATTGTTTTATATTGTTACCTTCATTGATTTTTGATCATATTTGGGTGAATTTACCACTATAGTACTACTCTTTAGTACCTATTACTTTAGATACTAATCTTTTCTCTCTATTAATAATAGCTTTGGTGATAGAGGTTTGAATCTAAGAATGTCAAATCCTCTTTATCTCCACAATGTTCTTGAGGACAAGAGGTTTGCAAAGTGCAGGATTGTTCTTTTACATACATCATATCCATTCTCAAAGGAAGCATCATATCTGGCTTCTCTGTATTCCCAGGCAAAAAACATGTAGATTTGAATTTGAATTACAAAGCAAGTAACCCAATCTTGTCCTTCAGGTTTACCTTGATTTTGGCTTGGCTATTCCAAAACTTAGTGTGCATGGCATGGTTTCTGCAGTGAAAGATCTTTTAGAACAGGCTCCATTAAACAAGGTATTCAAAAAGTAATACAACTAAAAATTTGGTATGTAGAAACTGATGAAGTGACCAAAATATTTTGGTCTAATTTACATCGATTTGAAAAGCCGGTTTCTAAATAAGTCGCTAAATCAGTCCCTAAATGAGTTTGCGACTGGTTTAAAGATCGATTTATCAAATGCCTATAAACCATTACTCCCTAATTTTAGTGATCGATTTAGAAACTAATTTGATATTTTTTTGCCTCTAAATCTGTTGCTAACTTGGTCACTATAGAGCTATTTTTTTGTGGTATTAATTTTTTACCTTCCTCAAACTTTTCTTTAGAGTTCAAGTAATTTAAAATAATGTGAGGCTCACTAGATGTAGTAAAAAAAACACAAATGAATTTTTTGTTATTTCAAAATGATTTATCCACAAATAAAAGAATGTTAATATCCTTTAACTTTGAATAATCAAAGAAAATTTATACATTTAATGTCTAATAAGAGTAAACTTTGCAATGCAGGTGATGTTTAGTACCGATGCATATGCATTCCCCGAACTCTTCTACTTAGGTATGTTAACATCAATTTATGTTCCCTTATTTTCAAAATTATATTTAACTGATTTTTTCTACTTCAAATATTAGGAAAGGTATATATGTTAATGTCCTTGAATCAATTGAACTATTGTTGGATGAAATTCTTATATGAGAAATGAGTACAACTATCAGTTTTTGCTGCTTTCACTCAATCTGTGAAAATTTGCAATTCATATATATAGTGTGTGAAGATTACTAGTTAAAATCATGAAATTTGTTTTAACAGGTGCAAAGAATGCTCACGAAGTTGTTTTCATCATTCTGTGTGATTCGTGCATTGACGATGATCTCACTGTTCCGGAGGATGTGGAAGTTGCAAAAGATCTCTTTGCACGAAATTCAATCAACTTCTATAAGATTACCAACTAAAATTGATGTTAGTTCACATAATATCTGTGTTAAGACTTCATATTATGTGGTTATTACGTTTGTCAATGATGTTCTATTTATAGAACTCTAGTTTGTTATCAACTTTTAGTTTTGTTCAAGTGCTGGTTTTCAGTTTCAGTTACTGTGAAAGGCAAAATTAGCCAATGTTATTTTTCAATGTTTTGGTACCGTTGGTCTGTTAATTTCTAACTAGGATTGGTATTTGAAGAGAGTGAGACTTCTTGTTTTTGGTACTGTGTGTACTTCTTGTTTTTGTGAGATGTATTGGTACTAGGAGATATGTTGATCTGTTAATTTTAGTTTTAGATTTAATTATTTTTGGAGTTATTAAATTTTGCCAATTATAAAAAAAGGCAGATTTGGTACAGTAGCAACAACATAAATTTTGAAAAAAACATGACATTTAACACCGGGCAGCTTATTGCCGATGTGAATTGTGTTCCGATTATGTGACATTTAACATCAGTTGCCATTGAACACCCGATGTGAAATCGTATGGATTATGTGACATTAAACTTGAATCCACATCAGTGATTTTTTGCCCGATGTAGATTAACACATATCACAACAGTCATGTACCCGATGTTAAAAGTTGGACACATACAACATCACCTTTAGGGACATCGGTTGGGACCCAATGTTAAAAGTCAATTTCGACCGATGTTAAATGTCATTTCTGTAGTAGTGATACCTGCACGGCTTCAGGATCCCTCTCATTCTGATGTGATTCGGTTTTGCCTAAAAGCTGACAGGAGCCGGACCAGTCCCCGCTCTCATCAGCCATGGGCGTTACATGCCCACCATGCTAAGGCGTTACATGCCCACTAGCTTCCGCTTGGTTCTTCCCCGAACCACATCGTACTGGGAGAGGTCTGCTCTGATACCCCATGCGACTGAGGACAAAACATGTTGAAAAGACTCGTGTTGGTTTGTCGGGTCAGTCGGCAATCCTGAAAGCAGTCTATGATGTTACACATGGTTCCTTCACCAAAGAATCATCACACTTTGGAGGGCAAGAATTACCTCTAACAGGCCGATTTTTCTTCTTATTATTGGAAGAAATATCATTGTCCCAACGCACATTGTTCCCATTAGTAACACATAAAAATCACCTTGTTTTGAAATCGTCGTGCCACCATTCAAAACCGGACCTGCATGCTTAGTAGAAAAAATACAAGCGTTATTACTAACAATCAAAGAATCTTTCGACATATCAAAATGAGGACCAGCAGCGTTAGAAACTGCATCTAAATTCCCAACAGTATGCGCTGCATTCAAATCCGGGCCTACATCTTTATTCGCCTTGACCCAATCCTTTTCTAAATGTTTAACAAGAGTATCCACCAAAAGTGTTTCATCCTGCACGCAATTTGTGAAATTCTAGCGCAGTAGTCTCAACGTTAATGTTTCAACGTTAAGATATAATTATAACACGTATAAATGCAAAACAATAACAGACAAAAGAATAAAAAAGCACAAGGAAATTGTTAACCCAGTTCGGTGACAAACACACCTACTCTGGGGGCTACCAAGCAAGGAGGAAGTCCACTAGTGTAGTCCTAGTTCTAAGTTCTCAGCAAACTCCAAGTTTACAACTTATCACTTAGCTCCTACCCATACAGACTTCAGCCTAGGAACTCCTAGACCTGAGATCCCATCTCACACCCACTCAATCAATCACTGCCCCAATGATCTCAGACTTAAGTAACAAAGACGAAGACAACTTCAGACACAAACACACACCGTACTTCAAAGCTTAGGTGCGGTATACACAATTACAACTCAATAAACACAATCCTAAGCTTGCATCAAGGTGACACAAGAAAGGCTCACAATTAACAGACTCGAAACCTAAGAATACTCTTTCAATGATGGCTTGAGTTGATTTCTTCAATAGTGGCGTCTTCTATTTATAGCCTTCAGCAACAACATATATTTGAATCAAATATTCTTCTCAGAAATATATTGAAACAAATATTCTTCAGAAATATATTTTCCAAAGATCTCCTTTGAAAATATATTTACACAAATAAAATATCCAATCTGGAAAATATATCTCTCGAAAATATCTTCATTCTGGAAACACACGCAGCTTGGAGAACAAGTAACATGAAAGAATTCTTCAATCAAATCTTCAAAAGATCAGGTGAGATAATAAACAGCTCCAAGGCGCGAAATCAAGAATGCTTCTGAAGGTACTTTTGAAGTAAGTGCTTCTGAAGGTACATCGTCTGAAGGTTCTGCTTCTGAGATTCAGCTTCTGAAGGTTCTGCTTCTGAAGTTCTGCTTCTAAAGTCGTACATCTTGCTTGTATATTTGATTTTAGCAAAAATGAAGCCAACAACCAAATATCCAACAATCACCCCCTTTGGCAAATTTTTGGCTAAAATCAATCTGAGATCAGAGAGATATCACAAGACAAATTCTTCACTCATCATAAGTACGCAACCATGAAGAACTTAAACGTAGCAACCAAATAGTAACAGAGTCAGCAGCGGCACATAATAAACAAAATCCTAACAAGAAATATACTACGTTTCCACACAAACACTCCCCCTGAAATCTATCATTCAGGAACAAACGAAACACTCCCCCTGAAACATACACTCCCCCTGAAACACTTCAGCTCCTGAAAAACTGTATTGATTATGAACTACTGTATCGCTTCTGAACTACTGTAGTGCTTCTGAAAAACTGTATTGATTCTGAACTACTGTAGTGCTTCTGAAACACTTATCTCCCCCTTTTTAGCCAAACAATTTTGACAAAACAACCATGCATTCACTAGGAGAAGAAGGAACAAGAACAACAGTAGCATCTATTATGAGGTTATAATCATCCAATATAGACCATCACATCACATCAAGTACATCACAACAGGGACATTAACAGGCATATTCTTTTCACTAACTTTCTTCCTGCCAGGGGTCATGATGTCCAAGACATTATCCTCAACATCTTTCTCAGTATCACTATTTCAGAAATTAGCAGCAACATATTTAAACAACCAAGAGATCCCATCAAGTAAGATTCCTCAACACGCAGCAATGCACATTAGAATCACACAAACATAGTACCCACACACAAAGTCTTCACAGAAGAACAAACACTTCATAACATACCACTCAGACACACATAGCAATAGTAACCACATCTGAACATAATACCTCTGAGCATTAACATATTTGCACCTCAAAATTTCAACCCATATCAGGTTGATCTTCAATCACATCAGGTTGAGGATTCTCAGGAAACTCAACCCTATCAGCATCAGTTTGGGGGATCTCAGAAATTACAGCAGTCTTCAGAATGAGAATGATTTCCCTTATTTCTCGTGCAACTCTAGTTATATTAAATAGAAAGAATTTGTTTGCACGTTTCAACACCTGTAATTGCTATAGATTCTCATATAAACGACTACTTAAAAAGCCCCTTAACTTCTCAAACTTTTCATTGTACTCCTTCAACATCTGTTTCATCCATAACAGCAGATTGCAGATACTGCATGCAGTAATGTACTCAGCTTCTGAAGTAAAGAAAGATACACAATTTTGCTTCTTGATGAACCAAGAGATAAGATTGTTTCCCAAGAAGAAACATCCTCCATAATTGCTTTTTCTATCACCAGCACTACCTGCCCAGTCTCCATCACAACACCATTGATCAATATCAACACCATTATCCTCTTTGATTATCTTCACATGTGCTGCATCAGATGTTCTCTTATGTCTTGCATTCATAAGAGCAAAATTTTTCACCCTACTCTTGGCACACTTGCTTTGAGAAATAAACACAACATCATCCATTAGCTTCAATTCATCACAATTACTTGCTTAAAGAAAATATGTCAATTCACCCTTGTTGTACCCATTGTGCGCACCTCGTTTTTTTCCTCGGGAAAAAGACACGCAAATCCTCCGAGGTCGTTCGCAAACGCTCGGAGGACCTTTGTGAAGCCGCCACCAAAGTTTTTGTGTAAAGGGAACGTTGATAAACCCTTAAGTTTTTTTGTTGTAAAGGGAAACGATAATAAAACCCTTTTGACGATGAGGATAAGGATTAGGTCATCGCAACCATTGTCGGGTTCGGGAGTCGGTTACGCGAGGGGAAGGTATTAGCACCCCTCACGTCCGTTGTACTCAACGGGAACCTTCTATTTGGTTAAAGCTTGAATTGTTTTTTAATACTTTGCGTGCATGTTCATTTATGTTAAAAATATAATAAAAGGGGGGAAAGAGATAAAAACAAACGAAGAAAAAAGTTTTTATTATTGTGCTTGACAAGATGTCGATCTTGCTCCTACGTATCTCCCGGTAGTCGGAGAATTCAAAGCATACGTAGTTCTTTGGTAGAAAAACATATATGTTGGTTGATTTTAATTGGACGATGTTTTAACCGAATTCTTGCGATTAAACGTAGCTTGTATGCTCGCACTTGGAGACTTATTAAGCGTTCGTTCGCGAATCACATTAGAATTGTTAAAAGGTACGTCCGTTAGGGTAGAGGGTTGAATTGGTCGCTATGGGACCAAGGGAGGTACAATGGACTCATATAAGTCAAACATTGACCGAGTGGACTCCGACGAGTCGAGGGGTTGAGTCTAATGGCCAACGGGGGACCAAAAGGCTTGGATTGACCACGAGGGGCCAAGATTTGGTTTGGTTAGGGTTGTACATATTGAAAAAGGGAATGACGATTGTCCGAGCGACGAGACATACGTCACGCATTCGTACAATCGGGGCGATGGAGAGACATATGTCACACCATCCCTTTTTCATTCATGTTTTTGGATTGAATTCTTTAGAAATCCCAAGGTATGTCAAAACATATGGTTTGGAAACCCAAAATGGGAAGGTTTAGCAAATTTGCTAAAAAAACGCGCAAGTTCGTCTCATTTTGCGAAAATGCGAACGTAAACGGTGTATGTTCATCTTTGAGTTTTGAACATCATGAACAATATTTATTGTTCAAGTTTAGATTGAAAAGATGAACACAGCTTGTTTGTTCATGTGGTTTTGAAAGTTTGGGAACATAACTTGCTTGGCAAGTTACCCACTAAATGGTTATACGAACTTGTGATTTTGCCAAAATTATGCAAAAACCTTGTTATGGTTTGAAGAACATGGGTTTAAAAACTCTTAGGTTCTGAGCTCTGGGGCTAGAACCTCAAAAATTGGTTGTTTTGATACAAAAACTCAGGTTCTGAGTTCTGTCATGGTCGCACTGCGACCATGACTTCGCACTGCGAAGCATGCGAAATTTTGGGTTCAGAAGCTGTTTCTGAACTTTTGTTCAGAAACAACTTCTGAACACACTCAAGACCTTATAGATGGGTGAGAAACTTTGAGTTTTTGGGGTGAAAAAGGTTGGATAAACCAGTTTTGATGTTTTGAAAACCTTGGGATTTCTTTGAAATTCAAAAGGGGTTTTTTAGGATCAAAAGGTTTTGAGCCAAAATAGCTATGCAAACTCAATTAAAAATGCAAGATAAAGAGCTTAGTAACTTACAGAACTCCTTAGCAAAACTCCAGCTGCACTTGGTTTGATTTGGTTGAAGGCTTGTGCAAGAGGTTTGAATATTTGTGATGGTTTTGGAACTTTGTAAAGCTTTGTGTGGATTGGTTTTTTTTCTGGTTGTTTGTGGAGATTTGTAGGTTGAAATGAGTAGAGTTTCTGCTCTTTGAATGCTGTGTTAACTGTGTTTTTTCCTTTGGGCATTGCCTTCTATTTATAGGCCAAAATCAAATCTTTGTCATCATTACACAATCCCAAAATTCAGCTGATTTGTGGCCAAGATCAAGCTGAATCCCTTTGCATTAAATGCTAATGGATAGAGGCAACCCTGCCTTGTACCAAGGGGCAAGATCCAGCTTGATTTCAGCCACAAATTCAACTATTTCTAGAAGGTAATGATGAAGAACAAAGCTGATTTGCAATTGGCTAATGCTTGGGGATCAATCCTTGCAATCTCAATGGTTGGTCAATAAAAACGTGCACTGTAAGGTGCAGAGATTGAGGGATGAAAAGGCTAAAATTGGCTGGTGTGAGAGGGTGAAAAGCTGCTGCAAAACAGAGTAGGCACTCATGGCTTTTCAAGTGAAAAAATCCAGCTGGTTTGACTGGTTTTTGGGGCAGCAAGCAGGAGGAAAGTCCTCAAGCAGGTGGCTGGCAACCTTGTGGTGGTTAGCAGGTCACCTGGGAGGGACTAGAGCTGCCCAAGGGCAAGCCCACTTGCTTGTCACATGCTAGGTTGGAAGAAAAAGCTTCCAACCTTGGCATTAATGGCAAGTCCTTCAACTCTGGCTTTGCTTGGCCCAATTAGCCATGAATGCTACTTAAAATAAATATGGAAGTGATGTGCAACAGATTCTGGAATTAAATCAAAGAAACCAAAAATCTGCAGAAAAATCGCAGACTTCGCAGTGCGAAGTGAGCTTCGCATTGCGAAGTCCTCAATTTTGAAATGTTGACTTTTCTGTTGACTTTTGTTGACTTTTGACTTTTTTCCCCTCTTTTGATTCTTTTTGATTTTGTTTTAAAATGCGTAGGACAAAATTAGGGTACTACACCCATGAGATACTAAGAGGGCCTTGTTCCTAGTTACATTACCACCTTCAACAGACTTATTCTTATAGATCCATTTAGTACCAAAGCCATTCACACCTTCAGGTCTAGAAACCAATTTCCAACCTTCATACTTCTTCAACTGACCAAGTTCCTCTTGCATAAAATTTATCAAGAACTCATCAGTCAAGACTTCTTTAATGTTCTTTGGTTTGAATTTAGAATCAAAACAAGAATTGGAACTCACATCTCTGGATCTGTTGGTAATTTCTTCATTCAGATTCCATATGATCAGGTCCTTAGGATGATCCTTTTGGATTCTAATATTTGGACCTTTGTTGTCTTGAGCCTCACTTGAATCTGATTCAATGTTGGACTCAATATCTGGGACATTATCTGAAGCATCAGCTTGCTGAAATAATGTTCCAACATCGTCTTCAACACCAGTCCCCTTTTCAACTGTTGAATCATCAACAACAACATTTATGGATTCCATCATAGTATTAGTTCTGGAATTGAATACTTTGTAGGCTTTACTGTTGATGGAGTAACCAAGAAATATTTCTTTAGAAGAGTAAAATTCAGAGAACTTGGCTTTTTTAAATTCCTTGCCATGATCACTTCTAATTTTCACAATCATACTCTCTTTTTCTCTTTGGTGGTGTTGACAACAATCTTTGAACACATCAAAAGTTTCTGATTTTTCTATAATAAAGCTTACCCATGTGAACCTTGAAAAATCATCAACAACCACAAAAACATACCTCTTTGTTAAATTGGATAACCCTCTGATGGCTTCTTCAATTATGACCTTCTTCATGCCTTTGACATTGAGATGCCCAAGTTTCTGGTGCCCCAGTTTAACCTTTTCTTCTTTACTCATGAGACATGTGGTTAAGTGAACTTCTTCTTGAGGTACCCACAAGTAACAATTGTCCTTAGATCTTTTACCTCTCATTAGCACCTCATTTTCTTTACCAATTGAAATTCTGGCCAGGCAATGTGACAGAGTAACCAGGTTCTGAACCAACAGGTTCTGAACAATATGCAGGACACACTAAATTGCTTAAAACAGAGCACAAACACAAACACACACAGGCAGCAAATTAAAGTGCAGGAAAGTAAAAAAGGCACAGAGGTTTGTTAACCCAGTTCGGAGTAAACACCTCCTACTCTGGGGGATACCAATCCAGGAAGGAATTCCACTATAGGAATTAACCCTTAAGACTCAGACACTGACTCCCAGTTCCTGTCCCAAGCAATTAATCTCCACCTAGTCTTGAATTCTACCCACGCATGAGTATTAGAGTCCACTAACTTCCTATTCAAGTAACTACAACCCAGCCACTTGAACTACCCTTAAACAAGAACACTCTGTTTTTCAGAAAACTTTAAAAACACACCTTCATTCGTACCTAGAGGCTTAGAATGAATTACAACTCAATAACAATCCTAAACCAACTCAAAGCATATGAGTGGCGTACAAAAAAACTAAAAGCTTAAAATACAACTAAGACTCAATTCTCTGATCTTAATCTCTATGAATTCGTATCTTGAATAGCAGCAGCCCTCCTCCTTATATAGCCTTCAGTCTTGCAAAATAAAACTAATCTTCTGATTTGATTTGTTACTGAAATAAGATTGAACCAATAATGTAACAAATAAAACTGCATCCAATCTTTGAAAGATTTAAAACAGAAAATATGAATTTTCATAATTTTGAACCAAATCTTCAAAGATATCTTCTCCAATTAAACCAGCCTTCTAGAAGCAATTATACAAAGATAATTCCTTGCTAAATCTCCCAAGATACGCGCAAAAACTAATTTGAAAACCCAGCTTCTGATGTGGTCAACAAAAGTCAACGCTGGCTTCAGAACCTGAAATCAGCTTCTGAACTGCTACAGTGCATTCAGCTTCTGATAACATTTTCTGCTTCTGAATGGCTTCAAAACACAAACCTTGCAACTGAAGAAATGTTCTACATATGGAGATGCTTCTATTCAATATCTTGGTTTTGCCATAACATGCAGCCAACACCAAAAGACTCAACAATCTCCCCCTTTGGCAAATTTTTGGCTAAAACCATCCAAGTTCTTCAATCTCCCTTATAAACAACTCAGCAATGAAGAACTCCACAATAATCAATCATAACATAGTAATTAGCAGCGGATTCATTTATGACTATCATGAGAAACACAAACCAGCTTCAGTTCATATCAGCTACTGAAGCACACATAACCTACTGATCAACTCCTGATCATCACAAACAAGGTATCAGAGCTACTGATCAACTCCTGATCATCACACACACTCCCCCTGCAACTAAGCTTCTCACACAAACTCCCCCTCACTACTGAACTACAGAGAAACAAGGTATCAGAGCATATCAGAAGCACACTTCAGGATCACAGAGACACTCAGGATCATAACAATCTTGTACTCCCCCTGAGACACATATTCCCCCTTGGTCATATCTGGACATATAATGCTTTGGTTTCAGAGCAAAACATCTTCTGAATCAACGACACATATATCTGAAATGCAGCAATACATCTTCTAACTCTTGGTATCAGAGCCAACAGAGCCAACTCATTGCATAAGATTTTCTCCCCCTTTTTAGCCATAAAATTCTGACAAATCATAGTCTTCAAATAGGAAAGGGAAACTGCACAAACATCTTCAACTACTGTCCCAGTTTGAACTTCAGACTTAGTATCAGAGACAGCATCACACTTAGCACTAACAAAGCTGGCAGGTACTCTACCTTCCTCACATCCAGTTTGCTTTAATTGCTAGAATTCTTCATATAAGCACACACCTAACTTGCTCCTTAAGTTCTCAAACTGCTTAGCATCCAAGGCCTTTGTGAAAATGTCAGCAACTTGTTCTTCAGTAGCTACATGCTCCAGCTGAATAATCTTGTCCTCCACAAGGTTTCTGATAAAATGATGTCTGATGTCTATGTGTTTGGTTCTGCTGTGCTGAATTGGATTCTTAGAGATGTTGATGGCACTCAAATTGTCGCAAAACAATGTCATAACACCTTGTTCAATGTTGTACTCCTCCAGCATCTGCTTCATCCACACCAATTGTGAGCAACTACTCCCAGCAGCAATGTACTCAGCTTCAGCAGTTGACAATGACACACAGTTTTGCTTCTTGCTAAACCATGAAATTAAGTTATTTCCCAAAAAGAAACAACCTCCTGAGGTGCTCTTCCTGTCATCAGCACTTCCAGCCCAGTCAGCATCACAATATCCCATCAGTTCAGAATTTGAACTGTGTGAGTACATGATTCCATAGTCACTTGTGCTATTAACATACTTCAGGATCCTTTTAACTTGTGTCAGATGACTCATCTTAGGATCAGCTTGATATCTTGCACAAACTCCAACAGCATAAGTGATATCAGGTCTGCTTGCAGTTAAATACAATAGGCTCCCTATCATGCTTCTGTACTGACTCTGATCAACTGATACTCCTTGTTCATCTTTGGTTAGCTTCAGATGAGTAGCAGCTGGTGTCTTCTTATGAGCAGCTGATTCCATTCCAAACTTCTTTACTATGTTCTTGGCATATTTACTCTGAGAGATGAAGATTATATCTTCCATTTGCTTGACTTGTAAACCAAGAAAATAAGTCAGTTCACCAACTAGACTCATTTCAAACTCTGACTGCATTTGTTGAACAAACAGTTTGACCATCTTCTGAGACATCCCTCCAAACACTATATCATCCACATAAATCTGTGCAATCATCAGATTCCCATTTTCATCTTTCACAAACAATGTCTTATCAGAACCACCTTTTCTGTATCCTTGAGCAACAAGAAACTGAGTCAATCTTTCATACCATGCTCTTGGTGCTTGCTTCAATCCATACAAGGCCTTCTTCAATTTGTAAACATGATTAGGAAAATTATGATCCACAAATCCTTTAGGCTGTTCAACATACACTTCTTCTTGCAGATATCCATTCAGAAATGCACTCTTCACATCCATCTGAAACAGCTTGAACTTGAGAATGCAGGAGACACCCAACAGCAGTCTTATGGACTCTAGTCTGGCCACAGGTGCAAAGGTCTCATCAAAATCAAGTCCCTCAACTTGAGTATACCCCTGAGCAACCAACCTTGCCTTGTTTCTGACTACAGTACCATTTTCATCTGTTTTATTCTTGTATATCCACTTAGTACCAATCACATTCAACCCTTCAGGTCTTGGAACTAGATCCCACACTTCACTCCTTTTGAATTGATTCAACTCATCTTGCATTGCTTCAATCCAAAATTCATCAGTCAGGGCTTCTTTCACATTCTTAGGCTCAAACTTTGACACAAAGCATGAATCAGTAGCAGCAGCATCTGATCTTCTGGTTCTGACACCTTGATCTAAGCTTCCAATGATTAAGTCTCTAGGATGATCCTTCTGAACTCTAATTGATGGCCCTTTACCATTTGGAACTTGATCTGGTTGGTCTTCTGCTTCTTCAGACTCTGAATGCTTTTCTGCTTCTGAGGTTTGTTCTTCTGATACTTCAGATTCTGGAACAACTTCAGACTCACTTCTATCTTTCTCAGCAGTCAGATCATCAATTACCACATTAATGGACTCCATCACAACTTTAGTTCTTGAATTAAACACCCTATAAGCTCTGTTGTTCACTGAATAACCCAGGAATATGCCCTCATCAGACTTAGGATCCAGTTTTCTTCTGTTTTCCCTGTCAGCCAAAATGTAGCATCTGCTCCCAAACACATGGAAATACTTCACAGTTGGCTTTCTTCCTTTCCATAATTCATACAAGGTACAAGTGGTTCCCTTCTTCAAAGTAACTCTGTTGTGAATGTAACAGGCAGTATTCATTGCTTCAGCCCAAAACATATATGGCAGCTTCTTTGCATGCAGCATAACCCTTGCACATTCTGCTAAAGTCCTGTTCTTCCTCTCAACTACACCATTTTGCTGAGGTGTGATAGGTGCAGAAAACTCATGCTTTATACCTTCAGAACCACAGAATTCTGAAAAACTCTTGTTTTCAAATTCCTTGCCATGATCACTTCTGATTCTGACAATACCACAGTCCTTCTCTCTTTGTAATTGAGTACATAAGTCTTTAAACACTTCAAAAGTATCAGACTTCTCTCTAACAAAGTTGATCCATGTGTATCTTGAGTAGTCATCTACCATTACAAAAGCATACCTCTTCCCTCCAATACTTTCTACTTGCATAGGCCCCATTAAATCCATATGAACAAGTTCTAGTACTTTAGTAGTTACCTGGTGAACTAATCTGGGATGAGACTTTCTTGTTTGTTTCCCAATTTGACAATCACCACAAACATTGTCCTCATTGATCTTCAGATTAGGCACACCTCTGATAGCTTCAGTACTTAGGATTTTCTTCATGCCTTTCAAGTGCAAATGTCCCAGTTTCTGGTGCCAGAGCTTGACTTCCTCTTCTGAGCTCATAAGACAAGAAGTCAAACTTCTTTCTTCTTCAGAAACCCACAAGTAACAATTGTCTTTGGATCTGCAGCCTCTCATCTGAATCTTATCTTCCTGATCAGTAACAATACACTCTAGTTTGTTAAAATTAACCTTCAAGTCCTGATCACAAAGTTGGCTAATACTGATCAGATTAGAGGTTAAACCCTTCACTAATAGCACATCATTCAGTCTAGGTAAGCCTTCACAGTTTAAGTCACCAATACCCAGGATCTCTCCTTTTGCTCCATCTCCAAATGTCACATAGCTTCTGGAATATTGTCTGATATTGCTAAGTAGCTTCTTTACACCAGTCATGTGCCTTGAACACCCACTATCAAAATACCAGTCTTCTTTAGAGGTGGCTCTCAATGAAGTATGAGCAATCAGGCCTACATTCTGAACCTTAGGTTTCCACACCTTCTGAACACTGTGTCTGGGTGCAGCTGGTTGCACTCTTCTAAATTGAAAGTGTTCAGGGTAACCATACAATTTAAAGCAGAATGGTTTGATATGCCCTCTCTTTCCACAATGATGACAGACCCATGGATGATTCCTCCTCCTTCTGTTTCTGAAAGATTTCTGGGGTTGCTTCTGAGGTAGCATCTGACCATGCTTCTGACCTTGCATCTGAACATACTTCTGACCTTGCATCTGAGGTCTCTTCTGAGCTTGCATCTGGGCTTGTTTCTGAGGTCTCCTCTTTGATGTTCCAACCATAGAGTCATGAATTTGAGTAGCAGGAACAAAACTCATCTGTTTAGGAATCTGAGTCTGATCGACAAAACCTAAACCAGTTTTTCCTTGTTGCTGATTCCCCAAAATGTCCTCCAACTTATCAGTAGCAGAGTTCAACATCTTCACTTGCTTCTTCATTTGATCAAGTTGGGAGTTCAGTTGGTTCACTTCTTCTTTTAAATCTGAATTCTGCACTAACAGTTCACCTTTTTCAGCCTCCAGTTGAAGAATAGTCTCTTTCTGATCCAAAACTTGTTTGCAAACCTCAGCACTTCTGGCATACAGCTTCTTGTAGTTATCAGCTAGTTCATCATATGAGGTTTTAGTTGCTTCAGACACATATGAGGCTTCAGACTCTGAGTCAGACTCTGAAAAGGTCTCAGACTCTAAAACAGGTTCCTTCTTCAAGATAGCTCCTGACCTTACAACCAGACCAGTATCACACATATCAGATTCACTAACATCATCATCTTCAGAACCATCATCAGACCATGCAACAGTTAGGCTCTTCTTCTGCTTCTTAAGAAAAGTAGGACATTCAGATTTGATATGCCCATAGCCCTCACACTCATAGCACTGCACACCTTTGGCTTGGTTGCTTTTCTCCTCAGACTTGGTCTTCTTCTCATCAGTTTGTTGCTTCTTGTTATTGAATCTAACATTCTGACCTTTGCCTCTGGCTTTTCTGTTAACATTCTTCAGAATCTTGCTGAATTGTTTTCCCAGCAATACTAGAGCTTCTGATAAGTCATCCTCCTCAGACTCTTGTTGATCATCAGCTTCAGCATTCACAGAAAAAGCTATACCTTTCCCTTTCTTATCAGGTTGTTTGCAGAAAGCAGTCTCAAAATTTAACAAAGAACCAATGAGCTCTTCAACCTTCATAGCAGAAATATCATGAGCCTCCTCAATTGCTGTAACCTTCATGTCAAACCTTCTGGGCAGGGACCTGAGGATTTTTCTGACTAACTTCTCATCAGACATCTTTTCACCAAGAGAGTCAAATGAATTTGCCATATCCAGCACATTCATGTAAAAATCCTGAATGGATTCATCTTCCTTCATCTTCAGGTTCTCAAATTTGGTGGTCAGCAGCTGCAATCTGGACATCTTTACCTTAGAAGTTCCTTCATGAGTGGTCTTCAGAATTTCCCACGCATCCTTAGCCACAGTACATTGTTTGATGAGTCTGAACATGTTCTGATCAACACCATTAAAGATAGCATTCAAAGCTTTTGAATTTCCTAGTGACAGATCATCTTCAGCTTTGGTCCATTCCTCCTCAGGCTTCAGAACCTCAGTCTTGTTACCATCTTTGTCTGTATACACAGGATAATCCCAGCCTTTAATCACAGCTTTCCAAGTCCTGCTGTCAATAGACTTTAGAAAAGCACACATCCTTGACTTCCAATACTCATAGTTTGTGCCATCTAGTAGGGGTGGTCTATTGACATAGCCTCCTTCTCTATCCATGCTTACCAGTAATTAATCCCTCTGGATCTCACCCAAAATACAGGCAGGGTGCCTGATCTGATGCCAATTGAAATTCTGGCCAGGCAATGTGACAGAGTAACCAGGTTCTGAACCAACAGGTTCTGAACAATATGCAGGACACACTAAATTGCTTAAAACAGAGCACAAACACAAACACACACAGGCAGCAAATTAAAGTGCAGGAAAGTAAAAAAGGCACAGAGGTTTGTTAACCCAGTTCGGAGTAAACACCTCCTACTCTGGGGGATACCAATCCAGGAAGGAATTCCACTATAGGAATTAACCCTTAAGACTCAGACACTGACTCCCAGTTCCTGTCCCAAGCAATTAATCTCCACCTAGTCTTGAATTCTACCCACGCATGAGTATTAGAGTCCACTAACTTCCTATTCAAGTAACTACAACCCAGCCACTTGAACTACCCTTAAACAAGAACACTCTGTTTTTCAGAAAACTTTAAAAACACACCTTCATTCGTACCTAGAGGCTTAGAATGAATTACAACTCAATAACAATCCTAAACCAACTCAAAGCATATGAGTGGCGTACAAAAAAACTAAAAGCTTAAAATACAACTAAGACTCAATTCTCTGATCTTAATCTCTATGAATTCGTATCTTGAATAGCAGCAGCCCTCCTCCTTATATAGCCTTCAGTCTTGCAAAATAAAACTAATCTTCTGATTTGATTTGTTACTGAAATAAGATTGAACCAATAATGTAACAAATAAAACTGCATCCAATCTTTGAAAGATTTAAAACAGAAAATATGAATTTTCATAATTTTGAACCAAATCTTCAAAGATATCTTCTCCAATTAAACCAGCCTTCTAGAAGCAATTATACAAAGATAATTCCTTGCTAAATCTCCCAAGATACGCGCAAAAACTAATTTGAAAACCCAGCTTCTGATGTGGTCAACAAAAGTCAACGCTGGCTTCAGAACCTGAAATCAGCTTCTGAACTGCTACAGTGCATTCAGCTTCTGATAACATTTTCTGCTTCTGAATGGCTTCAAAACACAAACCTTGCAACTGAAGAAATGTTCTACATATGGAGATGCTTCTATTCAATATCTTGGTTTTGCCATAACATGCAGCCAACACCAAAAGACTCAACACCAGTAACCAGACATTCCTCCTTGTTAAAGTTCACTTCCAACCCTTGATCACATAATTGGCTTATGCTAATCAAATTTGCTGTTAGTCCTTTAACTAGCAACACATTGTCTAGTTTTGGTAACCCATTCTTACTCAAATCACCAACTCCCAAGATTTCTCCTCTAGCTCCATCACCAAAGGTCACATAGCTACTAGTGGGAGACCGTATATTTTCAAGGAATTTACTCACCCCAGTCATATGCCTGGAACATCCACTGTCAAAGTACCAGTCTTCCCTAAAGGAGGCTCTCAAAGATGTATGAGCTATGAGGCCAAGACTTTCACACTTTGGTCTCCATTCCCTTGTGATTTTGTTTACAATGGGTTCCACTTTTCTTTGCTGAAAGTGCTTGGGGTATCCATACAGCTTGAAACAGAATGGCTTTATGTGCCCCTTTCTACCACAGTAATGACATATCCAAGAACGAGATACCCTCCTGCTCAAAGATCCCTGAGGTTCGTTCTGATGTTCCAATTTAGGTTTGCCCATCATTGTATCATATGTTCCAACAGCTGCAATGAACCTTTTAGCTGGATTTTGCTGTTTGTTGTTCAAGGTCCTATAATCAAACCCTATTCCTTTTGGTTTCCCTTGGTTTTTTCTCTCCAATATCTCTTCTAGCATATCAGTACCAGTGTTCATCATTCTGACTTGCTTCTTCATATGTTCAAGTTCTGAGTTCAGTTGGGTTACCTCATCATTGAGATCAGAAATTTGTCCTAAGTGTTCACTTCTTTCAGCCTGAAGTTGAGTGATAGTTCTCTTCTGTTTTTCCACCTGCTTCCACACTTCCTCACTCCTAGTATACAAATCTTTGTAAGAGTTAGCCAGTTCTTCATAAGACAATTCTTCATCACTGGATTCAGTATCAGACATGCATCTACCAGTTAAGGCAACAACATGCTTGGCTGATTCACTTTCCACTTCTACTTCTGAGTCATCTTCATCAGACCAAGAAACTGCCAAACTTTTCTTCTCTCTCTTGAGGTACGTTGCACATTCTGTCATAATGTGGCCATATCCTTCGCACTCATGACCCTGAACACCTTTGGATTGATTGCTTTTCTCATCAGTTCTTGTCTTCTTCAAGTCATTTGGTTGCTACTGATGTTGAACCTGATGTTCTGACCATTTGGTTTGGGTCTCCTGTCAGCACGTTTCAGAATCTTGTTAAACTGTCTTCCAAGTAACACAAGTGCCTCTGACAGACTTTCATCATCCTTAACATTTCCTTGTGACTCCTCAGCTTCAGTACTTGTAACAAAAGCAATGCTTTTCCCCTTCTTATCAGTTCGGTTATTGACGGCTGTCTCAAAATTCTGCAAGGACCCTATTAATTCCTCAACCTTCATACTGGAGATGTCCTGTGCTTCCTCAATGACAGTCACCTTCATGTCAAATCTCTTAGGTAGAGGCCTGAGTATTTTTCTCACAAGTTTATCATCAGACATTTTTTCTCCAAGAGAATCAAATGAGTTAGCCATGTCCAGAACGTTCATATAGAAGTTTTGTACGTTCTCATCCTCCAACATTTTGAGATTTTCAAACTTGGTGGTGAGAAGTGGAAGCCTGGACATTTTTACCTTGGATGTGCCTTCATGTGTAGTTTTGAGAATCTCCCAAGCATCTTTAGCTACAGTGCACTGCTTGATCAGTCTGAACATATTCTTGTGTAGTCCTAGTTCTAAGTTCTCAGCAAACTCCAAGTTTACAACTTATCACCTAGCTACTACCCATACAGACTTCAGCCTAGGAACTCCTAGACCTGAGATCCCATCTCACACCCACTCAATCAATCACTGCTCCAGTGATCTCAGACTTAAGTAACAAAGATGAAGACAACTTTAGACACAAACACACACCATACTTCAAAGATTAGGTGCGGTATACACAATTACAACTCAATAAACACAGTCCTAAGCTTGCATCAAGGTGACACAAAAAAGGCTCACAATTAACAGACTCGAAACCTAAGAATACTCTTTCAATGATGGCTTGAATTGATTTCTTCAATAGTGGCGTCTTCTATTTATAGCCTTCAGCAGCAACATATATTTGAATCAAATATTCTTCTCAGAAATATATTGAAACAAATATTCTTCAAAAATATATTTTCCAAAGATCTCCTTTGAAAATATATTTACACAAATAAAAATATCCAATCTGGAAAATATATCTCTCGAAAATATCTTCCTTCTGGAAACACACGCAGCTTGGAGAACAAGTAACATGAAAGAATTCTTCAATCAAATCTTCAAAAGATCAGGTGAGATAATAAACAGCTCCGAGATGCGAAATCAAGAATGCTTCTGAAGGTACTTCTGAAGTAAGTGCTTCTGAAGGTACAACGTCTGAAGGTTCAGCTTCTGTAGGTTCTGCTTCTGAAGATTCATCTTCTGAAGGTTCTGCTTCTGAGATTCAGCTTCTGAAGGTTCTGCTTCTGAGGTTCTACTTCTGAAGTCGTACATCTTGCTTGTATATTTGATTTTAGCAAAAATGAAGCCAACAACCAAATATCCAACAATTTGGTTCTGAACAAGTTGATTTTATATCCTTTTTATACTATACTAAACAAGCGTCATCCACAATACCGAACTCCATATCTTCTACTATACGAATCTCAAATTTCTGTCCATCCACCCAACATGCTTCAACTAGATTAATTTTTCTCAAAATAGCGGTTGTGATAAAAATGCTAGCGTAATCAAATCTCACTTCATTTATAGTGCATTCATCAATTTTAAAAATTCTACCTCTCTCACCAATAAGCTTCAAGAAAAAATTGACATTCCATGCATGCAGTGGAATGCCATAACATCTAATCCAAGCTCCTCTTTCATAAAGAACTTCGCCGTCTTTCAACCATGGTCGACAATCATAAAGAAAACTACGGAAAAATTCAGCCGCTTCATTAAAAATAACTATCACGTCAAGTCCTCCGTCTTGGTATAAAAACACTTTATCTCCTCCCAACGGTACTACCTTCAAGTTATCAAACCCGGCATCGATAAGAATTTGTTGAAAAATAGGAACCCATAAACCATTTCGAACTCGTGTAGTCATGCCTTTGCTGGCCTACTCAACGTCGTCGGCGCTTCAACATTCTCAACAAAACTTTGAACTACCCCCTTCACCTCGTCTACCTTAATGACCTCCTCCCTCACTGAAACATCAACCTTCACCCCCTTCTCAAAATTTATGTCCCTCACCTTCTCACGACGCACAACCCTCCTTCACCTTTTAAAGCTCCCTTTTCCTCCTCTCCCCACCCTCTACCTCACACTCTCCCAACTCCCTCATATTTTTTCCAACCTTTTCGCGAACTACTTTTTCTCCCTCAAACTCTAACCTAGCACCCACCTCTTTACCGTCAAAGCTATCAAAGCGGGAAAAATTCGTAGACAACCTCTAGTCACCGAAGAGAACACTGTTTAAGGCTTTATTTAACTTCTCAACGTCACGCACCTTCGTGAACTGAGCAAAACCATAACGCTGACTCTTAGCATTTCTATACCTTGCAACATAAACATCCGAAAACATGCCAACAACCTTCAACCCCTTCCGCAAAGCGACATAATCCAAAGGCATGTGTTCACTATTATTCTTTGCACTGTCACGAGAAGGAACTCTATAACTATTGTGATTGTTTTTGTTCTGCTGGGCGTGAATGCTAGTTGTAGCTGTTGTATTCCATACGTTGTTGCTAACATTTTGGTCCTGTTGTGCTGGATTAGCTTCTACCTCTGTGTGTGTTACAGGAACAACGAACGACTTCTCCCTCCTTGTACGTGATCGTCCTCTCCTGACCTCTTTCTTCCTTCCACCTCTACGTGGACTCCGAGACCATTCCGAACCCCCCTCACCATTAAACTGCCGTGATGATAACCTAGGAAGTTCATTATCGTAATCCTGATGAAACGATGCTCTGTATCCAAACCCTAATTCTCGCTCAAAATCACAGTAGTTGTTGAAACGACGATAACCTCCATGGAAACTCTGACCTAACCATACTCCTCTGTGCCTGATGATACCCACTACTACAATTTTGGCTTTTAATAGCACAATTTTAATAGCACTTTTGGATAAATGCTATTAAAAACGCAAACCATAGACCTGTTATAGCACTTTTCAGAAAGCGCTAAGAAAAACTTGTTAAAAATTGGATTAGATAGCGCTTTTTTGAAAACGCTATTATTTTAGTTCATACTAATAGCGCTTTTCAGAAAACGCTATTGTTGGAGTGGGGTATAGATAGCATTTTTACACAAACGCTATTGTTTGGGCTTTAAGAAAATAAAAAAAAGGCGGTTTTTATTTATTTTCGCGCACAAATCTTAAACCCAGAATGAAAAACGCGTACTTGCCCACAACTCACCAAATCTCTCCATCGTGCTTTCACTAGCTCACTTAACCGCTTCTCCATCAGTGAACCGATTCTCCATCACCGATTCTCCATCACTGAACTGCTTCTCCATCACCGATTCTCCATCACTGAACTGCTTCTCCATCACCGAACTCCTTCATCAACCTCTCAATCCCGTCGCCGTCTTCTTAATCGAGTGCCGTTTCTTCTCTTAATCGAGTGCCGTTTCTTCTCTTCATCACCGATTCTCCGGTATGTAATGTTCTTTTACTGTTCACTCGTTATACTTTTCGTATCTTCTCTCAACAGATTTTGATTTGGTGACCCTTTTATGTTTTTTCTCTCAATATATTTTGATTTGGATTTACACTATTCACTCGTGTTTATTACCATAAGTATGTGGTAAAGAATCAGATTGAATCTTTGTCGGTTGGGTGTGTTGTCTCTCATAAACAAGCTGGACATGGGTCCATAAGTTCCTTTTATGTTTGGGTTAGAGTTTGTAAAGGTTGTGTCTAAATCTTAGAAAGTACAAAAGTAATTGGGATTAACCTTTCCAGCTTTCATTGTATGTCCTTCTAATTCTATATTGATTGCTATGATTAGGAATATTGACAGATTAAAGTTAAACTAGTTTGAAAGCTGTTTTCATAAGTTATGTACATGTCATTAGCTGTTTTCATAAGTTATTACCATAAGTGTCACACATGCTTATGCTAGTAGATAAGCTTAAATAAATTACAAAGCCAGACAGACCCTATGCTGTTTGTATATTTCCTCATAGGATAAGTTGTGCTTTTGATTCTGTTACGCCCTTGTGTTCTTCCCCTGTCCTTGGCTGTAACACTGGCAAGTTATAATTACAGTGAAAGGGATAGGAGAGGTTAAAACATCAGAGAGATGATCCCCAAGTTAATTTACCTTACTTTATTTGTCTCATGTGAAGACACCAGTGGTAGCAGGTTTTGTGTACTGGTCTAGTTACACACTCTCTTTTGAACCCAAATAAGTTTTACTATGTTGGTTGGTTTTGAATTCACATTTTGGAAATCATTTTAATTAATATTACAAGTAAATGGTCATTTTGGTATTGAATTTGTGAATAGTCTTGCTACTGTTTTAATTAATATTTAGATTTAGAAGCGATTCATTGTTCAATAATTTACCTATTGTTCATTGTTCTACTCTTTTATGGCATGGATGCTAGAACTGTGAAATAAAAAAAGCAATGTAGCTTTTCTTGTTCTATTACCAAGTACATTTTTAAGAGCTTACTGAAAAATTGAGTGTATTTTGGTCCTTCAAAGATAAGTGATATTTATTTATTGTAGTGTCTGAAATCTACATTCAAACTTTATTCTAATTTCTGTTTTTATAATATATGTGCATGTGGGATTGAAGCTTCTATAATGACATTAGACATTCAATCCTTGCTAGTTACTATTCTCATTCCTCTCTCTCTCTCTTTTTTTAACAAGAGATAACTTTAACTATGTGATAAGAATGAGCTTGCTAGTTATTTCTTAAGAAAGTGAGAGATATACAATTAGAGAAATTAATTGAAATGAAAATGAATCATATACATAAACCAATACCTATTTTTATGAACCGAAGAGAATGAATCTGATACAATTATATGTGAGGACTACTAAATTTATAGCCTACAATGGTTTATATGTAAGCTAAGTGTTCTGTTACAATTAACGGGAACTTTAATACATATCTATCCCACTAGTAACTATTAACATAATTGTTATTTTCTTGGCTAACTAGCTGTGATTACACAAGGAAGAAATTGAGATTTAAGACTTCCTCTGGATTTTAAACTTACCATTTTTCAGATTTGCTTGCTTTTCCATGTAATAGCCTTGTCGGTATACCCTTTTGTTGTTTTCAGAATTAGAAAAGTACCTTTTAAAAAGGAAGATATTACCGGGTTGAGTCACGACTAGGTCTATAAAGTAGGGGGATCAAAAGTTATGCTTATAGGCCTATATAGTAGGGGGATCAAAAGTGCATTTAAGCCTTTGTTTTATATGTAATATTTTTTTTAGAGAATATGTAATATATTCATGTTTTCTATTATTTTGTAGTTGTAACCCCGTTTGCAATTGATTTTATTATTGATCCTAGACTTTGTATAGTGATAATTCATAATAAGTTAAAAGCATTATAAACCTTATTTTTTAAGTATTGGAGGAAAATGGAATTCAGTGCTATATGATAGTATGGTACGTTGTTGCAGCATGTTTGTCCTTTTCACAAAATAATTATTTGAATTTGTAGTTTGTGCATGTGCAGCTGACAGAATTTCCATGCAAAAATGTGTGCCTCTTTAATTATTTTTTTTCTTCTGCTCATCTCATAGCATAATAGAAAAGAAAATGATTCATGTGCGATTTATAACTATCCAAGTCATTCTTATGACCATTGTAATGGTAAATACTTATTCATTAATCTAGCTTGAGTTTTAGTGCACTAGCCAGACACTTAGTCTTCGTGTAGCTTCAGTGAAAAGGGAGAAGTAGTACTCATGTGTGGATTTCCAATGTGAATTAGTTTGTCATGTTTGTCTGCAATACTGATTCTCATGCTATTGATGCCAATATAGATAGTCTATTTTAACAGGATTGAGATTCTTAATCTTGGAGTTTTCATTTTCAAAGATTCTAGTAGAAATCTGTATCTCAATCAAAATGTTGTTTTCCGTTTCAAGGTTCTTGTATGACAAGTTCATCAAGCCTCGTGGGTTGGTAAATAAGTTCGCATTCTTATCCCCACATATATCTGAAGACGATAAACAAGGACAAATGATATCAGACATACTATTGATACATGAGTTCAAGAATAAGCTGATTTTTGCACCGGCCAATTTAGGGTGAGTTTTCTTTTCAAACCATTATTTACGATGACAAATTTGCAGGTAAATGGGAATTTTTTAATTATAATTGCAATATGTAAATTATGATGGGTGCAGGCGAAATCATTGGGTGTTGCTTGTCATTAATCCTGGAGCTGAGATCATATATTATATGGATTCGTTGCCAGGGGGACATCAAGACCGTGAATATGTAAAAAGCAAGTTCATGAAGTGAGTATTGATTCTTTTGATTTAACATTGACATAAGTATGATTATTGAGCGTTATTACTCATTTGAAGTTGTTTTAATTTTGGTAGCGCCATGTGTATTTGCCGTGCCAAAAATTCGAAGTCAAAGTCAAAGTCAAGTAAAATCAGATGGATAGACATAAAGGTATTTTCTAATTAATGGTATTTTTGATTAATTATGTGGATTAAATTTTATCGATGTAAATTTTATTTTTCAGTGTCCCATGCAAACTAATGGCATTGACTGTGGCTATTTTCTCATGCGATTTATGAAAGAGATAATATCAGAAAATCAAGATATGATCCCTACAAATGTATGTATGTGATTTTAAATATACCATTAATTTGTAATCATATATATAGACATTCATTTTCTAACTCAATTTTTCGCTACTTTTATATTTGAAGTACTTTGAAGCTTACAAATGTAAAACCTACTCTAAAGATAAGCTAGTTGAGGTCGAGGAGGATTGGGCAACCTTTATGGTCGAGTATATTAGTGAGTTTCGTTTTCTTTTTCAACTATTTTCATTTCCGTTTTTTAATTTTGAGTTATTTTAAACTGTTGGTTGTGCTGGAAATTCAATGTTAATTAATTTTTCGTTTCATATTATACGACACAGGAGAAAATGTTGCAGGTAGATTTATCAACTAGACATTGGATAGCTTGTCATGAGTCCTCTCAAATTTAGGTGTATTTTTTGTGGTAATTGTGGCTGCTTTTAGGTGTTTTTTAGGTTGTAATAATTGTGGTTGCTATGCACCAACTTTGCATTTTTAAGCAAGTGTACGTTAGATGTTCTTTTGGATTGATTAATATTATGACATTTGTAATGAAGTTTATGATCAATGGATTATTATTAATGCAATGAGATTTATTAGCAACTTGTAATCTATTTTAAGTTTCGGGGTGCTATATTCATATTTCAGTATCTTATTATAGCATTTTTTATTGTAGATTTAATTATAGCGTTTTTGGTTGTAGATTTAATTATAAAAAAAATAAAAAAACGAAACTTTTATTAGCGCTTATGTGTGGGTGCTATTAAAGGGTGGGTACATATGATAGCGCTTTCTGTTAAATGCTAAGAAACGCATGTTAGAAAACGTCTTTAATAACACAAAAAAAATATGCTACGTTAGCGCTTTTCAGAAAACGCTAAGAAACGCCTGTTAGAAAACGACTTTAATAACACAAAAAACAGGCTACAATAGCGCTTTTCAGAAAGCGCTATTGAAACATTATTATTCAATAGCGCTTATTAAATGCTATTATAAGGTTCAAGCCTTTAATAGCGGGGGCTTTGATAGCACTTCTCAAACGCTATTAAAAGCCAAAACGAACGCTATTGAAGGGGCTATTTTGTAGTAGTGACCCCTTGACCTTTCATGTCCATGTGCCTCCGATTGAAACTCTTTCTGATGTCTAGGTCTCACATCAGTCCACTCCCCTTGATCCCTCCCCCCCCTTTGGTGCCACCCTGGCTGGAACTCCTCCCCGCCCATAGTACCTCACTTCCGGCAAAAAAGAATGTCGTTGCAGTGATCCGCAGTGAAACCTATAACCGCCGCCCTCTCGCTCTCTCTCTAGCTCTCTAGCCGTATTGTTGATAACCAAAATTATGTAAAATGGTTCACACCATGATCATTTTTTTTTATGATCATGATGTACCCCCATTGAAACCCAGCCATTTAATTATTGAAGACCAAATAGAATATAAAAATCAACATTAATGAGAATAGAAATGATTGTTGTTTTCAACATTATTTTCACAAAAAATAAACAAAACAGTCTTGGGTACGTTAAAATACCTCTGTAATTTAAAGCCTTCTTCAATGGTAACATGTCCCTCAGTAAGGATTCAATAATACCTCTATTATTTCTTTTTCACTATTAGGGATTCAATTAAGAATTTGTACATTCAAGCTTAAAAACTTACGTGTTTAATGTTCAATATATTAAGTAAAAAACCCATCATATAATATCATTTAAAGTTGAAAAAAATTATTAAAATAAAAATTACAATAGCATACTATTATAAAAAAAATAAAAATTGTTTGAAAGAATCATGACATATGTTGGTCCCTTATAACTCCGTCCATAAAACGATAAAAGAAGTCATAGAAAACAAAAATATTGTTATGACTTTTTTTTTTTTTGACAAAAAAATATTGCTATGGTGATTTACCATTAATTTGCTACCCAAATGTTGACATCGACAGGTGTTGTTGTGTGATCTCTTGACACAGAATTATGTGTCTTGACGCTCCCCACCTTGTCATCTCTATGACCCGTGAAGATAATAATAACCTTACTTTTTTCTCCTATGTGATCAACTTAGAGGACATAAACAAACTTATAAAATAATAAGGGAATTTATACACAGATAAAAAAAACGATATGAGGGTAGCCTGTCAGTGGTTGTCTGGCAGAACCGTGTTCATGGGATTAGTGGCCTTTTGAGGTTCAAATATTTAAAGAGGAATGTTATTTTAATATATCAATTTTTATACTAATTTATAAACCTTTTGAGCATGATAAGTTTTATTTAATTTTTAATTGATTTTTCACTTTCTCTTTTTTGAAAGATAATTTTTCATTTTTCCAATTAGATATAAATTATTATCTACATAAAATCTCTGTTTTTAACAATAAAAAATTAATAAATAAAAAACAATTAATAATTCATATCCTAAAGAAATGAATTATAAAAACGGATAAAAACGGATATAGCACCTTCATTGGGCACTTTGTTATTTACAAGACTACTAAGTGCGTTTTTTTTTGTAGAAATGTATTTTGTTGGTAGGAAGAATACTAAGTATTTTCAAACTAATTCGTTACAATTTTGTACCGTTAAGGGTTTCAATTAAATCCTCTCATTTTATCTATTTTTTTTATCCTAAAAATCTTAATAAATGTCAACACTCATTAGTTTGACATTTTTACACTGTAGTGTGCATTGTTTTTTTTACTGAGGCAATGTGCATAAATTATAGAATAAAGAGTCAATTTAATCCATAAATTATCATTGTCTAATCAATTTAGTCTCTAAACTATTAAAACTAACCAAAGGCTCATAAGCTATTAACCCATCCAACTATTTAGTCTCTCTTAACAAAATTGATTTTTGCAAAGAAAGTTAACAAAATTGATTATTTTTTATGATAGTTTTAGGATTAAATTGATGAATTTTTTATAGTTTAAGGATTTTTTTAGTTGATTTAAATAGTTCATGTACTAAATTGACGATATATTAATAATTTAAGGGTCAAATTGACTGTTTATTCTAAACTATATAAATGGATGTTGAAATATAAATTTAATGACTTTGTATAAATAAAATTGACTTTAATCACATTTTAGTTGTCACACACACAAATATACACATATATGTGACAATAGATCAAATTACACTTATATAATATTACATCAGTGTTAAAGATAATTTTGATGTACCTAAATAATATATCAAATTATTTTAGATATCTTTAAAAATTTACATAAACCATCTAATATGATATAAATTGTCAATTAAAAAATGGTAAAATTTGAATAATATGTTCATAATTTTTAATAATATAACGGTGTGATTTAGTAATCTATCTATATATATCTCTATGTGTCTATATATATATATATATATATATATATATATATATATATATATATATATATATATATATATATATATATGTATATGTATAGACACACACACATCCCATTTTTGGACTGGATTTTTCCTTTCCAATTTCACTCCTTTATTCAAACTATTTCATCATTTTATTCAACATTAAGTAAATCTCATTAAAATAGGAGTAACATAAGGAACAATCAACAAGAATTGAACACTATGAAAAATCATTATTTTGACCTTATACTAAAAAAAATTATGTTTTCTTGTAACATTATTTTTTCTTCTAAGTTTACCCTTCAGTTCATTTTTTGTATTGTACTATTTTATGTTTCTTGCCAATAAAAGAGAGACATGCACGTTATTTCCCGTCTTAATGTTAGTCTATATAATAATAATAATAATAATAATAATAAGAATAATAATAATAATAATAATAATTCCTCTGTCTCAAATTTAAGGTCCTCTTTATCATATTTTTTCGTCTCAAATTATTTGTCCCTTTCTAATATCAATACAACATTTTTTTTCACAAACCAACGCAAGTTTTTTCAGCATGTTTTATCCTCACTCGCACAAACCAACACAAGTCTTTTCAGCATGTTTTGTCCCCACTCTCATGTTTTCCGAGAAACTTCTCAGAAAGCCACCCATCCCTAAATTACTCCAAGTCAAGCATGCTTAACTGTGGAGCTTTTATGGAATAGGCTATCAAAAAGAAGATGCATCTTGTTGGTATAGATAGTATCAAACAATTCTTATAAGCATTCCTTCAACCATGTATTTCCATACTTGCACAGTCTAAGGATCCCTCTCGTTCTGATGTGGATTCAGTTTGCCTAGAAGCTTCCAGAAGCCGATCATTGTCAAGCCTTGTGCACCGGCGACCACTAAGGGTGAGAAAAACACAAGAAAGGGGGCGGGGGTTGAATTTTGTTGGCTTTTTCTGAGAATCTTTTAAGTGTCTAAACAAAACAAAGCAAGCAAGATAATCAGAGAGGGGAGAGAACACAAGCAAATTATCCTACACTACTAAAAAAACAAAAATCAATGAGGGTAATTTAGTGAGGGAAAACATGAAATCCCTCTCTAATTCCGTCACTAAATTTTGCGATCAAATAATTTGTGAGGGATTTTATTTTTTCCATCACTAATTTCCCTCACTAATTTTGCTTTTCCTAGTAGTGCTAGTTAACCCCACAATCCGAGGTTAGTCCAGTCCCCTTGCACTTCTAAGGGAATTTTCACTATAATCACACAAGATTACAACTGCTCAAACACACAAGTTTGAGACTTTCCTGCCTCACTCAAGAGGACTTATACAATCAGAATTTACAACAAATAAGTTTAATTTTTTACACTTTGTACTCATAGAGTGATAAACTAAACTTAAAGTTCAAGTAACTTCTAACACTAAGAAATTCTATGATAAGAAGTTTGTAAAAAATTTCTAAGTGCTTGTGCGCTTTTGAATTTGACAGAGTTTTGGCACTTGTAGAAAATGTGTAGTCTCTTAAGTTCTTGAAACTACTCAGGTTCTTTAATAGGAAAGAAATGAGAGAATCGTTGTTTGAAGATTGACAGCGCATCAAATTCGTCCTTGAGAAGATTCGTTCAGTTTTGAAAACTTTGTCTCTAATGGATAATGTCTTTGAATAGTACTAAAGGGATCATTTGCTTCATTGGGAATGATTAGTTACATTCTCTTTGCCATTGAAGTTCATTATTTATTTCTGCGTGTGGTCAAAAGAAGACAAACAATACGATCTGATCTTGAAAGCGATGTTCCAAGACTGGTCAGAGTCTCTTTATAGTGTTGACTGCTGACGTGTCCATCATAACATGTTTCTTTCAAAACTTGATTTCATCAGAGTCTTCAAGGGTAAATGCAACTTATGATCAGAGCTTTAAATTTTTGTTAACCTTTCTTCAGATCATCTTCTAAGTCTTCAAACATCTTCTTAACTTCTCGAGTACCAAAATACTTCCTTTGCTTTTACAACATGATGTATCAGAACCAAAAACTTGACTTTGAATTCATAATTTGATTCTATGGTCATGCACACTTAAACCCACATTAGAGTACTCAATTGTTCCTTCATACATTGTTATCATATAAATCTTAGAGACATTATTCTAAAACCCACTTTGGTTCAACAACCATTGCCCGTCCTCGTCAGCCTCGGGCGTTACATGCCCACCATCTTTGGCTTGGTTCATCCCCAAACCACATCATACTGGAAGAGGTCTACTCTGATACTACTTGTAATATCCCATACGACTTTAACTATTGTCATCTGATCCTACGAACAAACACAAGTCTTTTCAGTGTGTTTTGTCCTAACTTACACGCTTTCTGAGAAACTTCTCATAAGGTTACCCATCTCAAAATTGCTCCAAATCAAGCACGCTTAACTCTGGAGTCCTTACGGAATGTGCTACCGAAAAGAAGATGCATTTTGTTGGTATAGGCAGTACCAAAAAATTCTTATAAGCTTTTCTTCAACCATATTGTCTCATACTTGCACGGTCTCAGGATCCCTCTCATTTTGATGTGGATTCAGTTTGTCTAAAAACTGTCAGAAGCCACTCATTGTCATGTCTTGTGCACCGACGACCACTCCCCGTCCTCATCAACGTCGGATGTTACAAGGAATATCCCATATACTCAATTATGTAAATTCCCTTTTCTCTAACATATATGTCTTTTCAAATAAAAAATGTTTTCTCAACAAATATTAAAAAATAAACAAATTCTATAACCATGTTATTTTCAACAAACCTAACCATGTCATCATTCCTCGGACATGTGAAAAAAGGTTTATGAGAGATAGAAATTGTACTTATTCGGGCTACTAAAAAGGTTTTATATATGTTTGAATTTTCTAAGTGATCAGGAGATAATGTAAAGTACTAGATGCCATCTATTATAACATATCCTCCCTTTAGACATTGTGCAAGAAAATAATATTATAGAAGAGTAATTAAACTAACCGTGATGAATCTTTTGCAAGAACTTCTACCTTTTGAACGTGTTCACCACACCTTTCTGATGAACAAAGAACTACAAATATATATCCCACGAGCACAAAGTTTGCTTCGGGTAAGTTAATTGCTCAAAAGGGTATAAAGAACAAAGTTGGACAAACACACGATGAATTGTAAAATAAGTTATCAAAAGTAGAGCCTTGCCTCACTTTTGATGTGTAAATAAAGAGAATTTTGTGCAAACCGAAAAAGAAATAGAGAATTTTGTGGGTCTTATATCTATTATTGATTTTATAAGTTAAGAATTATTGCTTCCATCAAAATCAATTTCGCGAAACCCAAGAGCGCTTAGATCAGTTGACACGGGTCTTTTTTAGTTTATTGTGGTCTTAGGTCCGAATACAATTCCGTCCTTTTTGAGTCCCACAAAGCCCGCCCGTGAGATCAGTCTCTGTAGATGAAGATACCTAGTTTACACATGAAAAAAAAAAATCAACTCCACGAAGACCAAGATCAATTTTATGCACCATTATTGTAACCTTACTTTTACTCACAGAAATTGTTGGATCATGAAATGAGTCTAAAATACTATGTAATTTGAATTGTCCCGACCTAGTAAGTAGATACATACACTATAAGACGATAATGAAATTGACTTAAAGAAGGTTTTTTATGTTTAATCGTTGTTCAATAAATTTAAAACTGCACGTCAAAAGGTGCTTCTGAGACAGTTTTAGATCAATTTATGTTAAAAAATTATTAGAACATATATTTGTTCGACTAAAATGTGTCAATTAAGAGGTAAGCGTTTAACTTTGTAAATTCAAGGGACATGGTTCAAATTTCATATCTAACAATTGTAAAATGATTATTAAAGCCATTGTGATCTAAAATAATTTACCCATAAGCAAAAATCTATATGATTCAATACAAGTATATATCAATCAAATTCTTAGCTCCCAACCGTCAAGATGAACATGGGACAACGAACCACTTAAGTGTTCAAACAGCTAGAGATAACCTTCCTGCAATCAGGGTGCATTGACCACATCTCATGGATCTAAATTGAGATCAATAACTAATATTCTGCAATTGAAATTCCAAAAGCAAAGGATAATGACCAGATCTATTATTTATCAGGGTTGAGACAGAGATGGAAGTGCACATGCCAATTCAATGACGGTTACAAATAGCTCTTTTCAGTCTCTTTTTTATGTGATTGATGCCTCTTCTTCCATTAGACCAAGTAAAGAAAACTTCTTTTGTTGGCGAGTGAATCACCTGATTAGTCTCAGTCCAATGATGAAATTCCTCCACAGGAAGTCTTGTAGGTTGAAGAGATCCTTGGTGTTCTTGTACACCAATAGTATTGAAATCACCTATGATACAGCAACCCTACAAGAATGTAATGGATTAGCATGGGGTAATTTCCCACGCAAAGGCGAAAAGAGCCCACGCAAAGACGAATTTGCGGCGGAATAAAGTCCCACACAAAAAGTGGAATTCCGGCCGCCGCAAAGACCCTTGTGCCATAGCGGATGACTCATTGTCGCCGCAAAACCCACTGGTCATTCTGACACAACTTTTCCTTTGCATGGGACTGGATGGCCGCCACAAAGTCCCACGTGACTTTGAGTGAAAAAAGGGCCGCCACAAATGTTGCCAAATTTTAAAAAATATAATATATATATATATATATATATATATATATATATATATATATATATAATTTTTTTATAAAAATATGATGTATAATTCTACCATTTAATTTAATATTAACAAAAAAAATTAAATAGAAAATTTAATGTTATCAAATAAAATATTACAAAATGTTATTGAAAAGTAACAGTACAAATTAAACTGTCATTCATAATTAATAAAAATTTGATGTTTAAAATATAAAAATGTTGAAGTATAAGAGTTTTAGAGAGAAACTAGAGAAATTAGGTAGAAAAACGAATTAGTGTCGGTTCTTCTCTAAAATTGCTTTGATAAATTTCCTCAACTCAACTTTGAGAGGTTCCTCTAACCACAAAAACATGACCATAATACCACCATTCATTTCCGTCATCATAGTACTAGTTGCCATCACCATCCTTATAGTAGTGCATTTGTCCAACAACTCTACCATCCAGTCCACTTTCTTCATGAGGGGTGGTGAGTAGATGTGAGGAGTTGTAGACCTAATCAGACCAGCGAAGCTTAGAGACAAAGGAGCAATAAGAAAGGTCCATCACACTATCATTCCTATAAGTGACCATTCTCCCACAAAAAAACATAGGCTAGTTGATTTTGATACGATTTTTCAGCATCCACATGACATGCAAATCTTCATCGTCAATTCTTCCAAAGTTGTTATGCTTGGTTGTGATCACTTTTACCACCACCCTACGTAGCATCCTAAGAGTATTCAGATCTTTAGCTTCCTCAATGGCAGTTACTTTAGGTCTCCATTTAGATGGTAGACTTCTGAGGATCTTGTTCACATGGTCAGCAGTTGAGTAACTCTTTTTCAGAATCTGAAGTCCAGATACCAGAGTCTGAAACCTTGAGAACATAGTCTCAATGTTTTCATCCTCATTCATTTTGAACAAATCATACTGTTGAACCAGAAGGTTAGCCTTGGCTTCTCTAACTTTCTTGTTTCCTTCATAGTTAGAGCACAAGGAAGTGAAAATGGCCTTTGCAGTAGCTTTATCACTTAGCTCCAAATATTCATTGTGAGGCAGAGAATCCACAATGATACCTCTTACTCTATGATGCTTTCTATAGATCTTTCTTTCAGCATCAGTAAGACTTTTTCTATCAATGGCTACTCCTTCTTCATCAACTGGTATAGTTATACCATCTTCAATGATATCCCAGAGGCTATCATTTATTCCAATGATATGACTATACATCTTGCTTTTCCACCAAGAAAATTTTTCAGGATCACCAGTAAACATAGGAGGTTTATGGTGAGAGTGAGATTGAGATTGCTTATCATTTGTACCATAGTCATATGATACAGTAGCTCCAGATCTAGGAGTAGGTTGAGAGGAACCACCAGATTCACTAGAAGCCATGTTTTTCTCAGGATCAATACTGACACAATGTTAAGTGATTGAATATCAGAACCGGAGCTCTGATATCAACGGAAGGTGAGAAAAACACAAGAATGGGGGGTTGAATTGTGTTGGCTTTTTCTTTCTCAAAAACTAAGAGTTAGTTCAGCTTCTGATGTATGATCAGAATCTGAAACCAAGTTCAGAGTTCAGATGCAGCGGATAAAAAGTAAATGAGAGAGAGAGAGAGAGAGAAAGAAAGACACAAGCAATTATCCTAGTTCCTTCCACAACCCAGAAGTAGTCAAGTCCCCTTGTCACTTACAAGAGATTTTTCACTATAATCCAAATGATTACAAAATGCTCAAGCACAAAAGCAAGAGACTTCCAGATGCTCAAAAACATAGTAAGAGACTTCTAATTGATCAAGCACACAAGCAAGAGACTTCTGATTGCTCAAGCACACAAGCAAGAGACTTCTAAACAAAGAGAGTTACAAAGAAATATGTTTAAATTGAACACTTGATATACTATCAGTGGTGTTCACAAAATACAACACAGTTTTCAGACTCTAGACTTAAGAAATTCTAAGATAAGAAAGTTTGTAAGAATTTCTAAGTATTTGATGCGTATATAATTTAGCAAAGTTTTGGCACTTTTGAGAGTCTTGTTAGTTCCTTAAATTCTCCAAGTCTTCAGTCCTTTATAAAGAGGAGTAGACAGACGTTGAGAAGGTGCCAGATCATCAATAGAGTTGTTTTATTTGAAGCTTGATCCAACGTTGATTTGTTCCTTGATTTGGACTGCGTACCATGAAGAATACCGTTTCAATCCTTTCCTTAAAATGGATTGGATGTCTTGTCCAAGGAGACAAAACTGCAGAGATCGTTTCTGACTCTGAGAAGTTTGTAGAGGTTGTGGTTGTACTATGTCCTTGATGACACTGACACCAATTGACTTCTGATACTTCAGAGTCTGAGTCTTCAGCTTCTAATCCTTCAGCTTCTGATCCTTCAGACTTCAGACTTGCAACACAAGCTTCCAAGTATATTTCCTTCCTCTTAAACTTGTTCCTTCAGAACCAAACTTGATTTATACTTGAATAATTTTTAGTCTAAGGTCCTGCACACTTGAAATAAGTATTAGTATATCCAATTTTCTTTTTAGTACCTTGTTATCATCAAAACTCAAAAGAGACATTGTTTACACATTTTGTTCCAACAGAGATTAGATTGATTTTTTAATAAAATAGAGTCTACACTTGGTTTGATTAGGATCTAGTTATTAGACTTTTCCAACAATCCCAAGACTAGACTAGTCTACTCACAAGATTTCATTGTAGACACTTGACAAAATATAAATTGCATAAATTGTAAAAGCAAGAAAGTAAAAGACAAGAATAGTAAATATGGGGAAAAGTAAAGAGCAGAAATATAAAGAACAATAGTGTAAATTGCAAGGAAGTGTAAAAGTGCATAATTTTTTAAGTGTTTGAAGTTAGAACAAGATAGAGTTACAATCTCACTATAGTAACTTTACACTCATTCCAAGATGAGAAACAACTCTGATTAGAGCTCTATTTATAGCCTAAAGCCACAGACAAAGCATTAAACATGAATTACACAGCAATAATTGGCAAATTCCAAGAGTTTCCAATCATAAAATCCGACTGCATAACATGCACGACCGTGCCATATGGGTGCACGGTCGTGCCAAGTTTCAAAACATCAGAATCTGAAGAATTGGATAGGCGCACGCCGTGCCATCTGAACGCAAGGCCGTGCGTGATTTCACTGCCTTGCTTGGCACGGTTTGCTCAGTTAGGACGCACAACCAGTGTAAATGATGGCACGACCGTGCCATCTCACTTTTGCCTTGAAACTTGACTTTTCTTGCTTGGCTCTTTGTGATTTTGCTCCAAAGTGTTTGCTCATCATTATTTTTGCCTAGAAAGAAAAACAAAGGTACTGAAGTATAATAGCTCTAGAAAATAAAGAAAAACGACTAAACTTGCATAAAAAGAAACCCTTAAAAACCTATAAATTACTACTTATCAAACTCCCCAAACTTGAATATTTGTTGTCCTCAAGCAAAAGACAAGGTATTTTTGCAACCCAAGTCAAAGTAAAAAACAATTTTTGAAAATTTTTGTTCTTTTAAAGGCTTTGTTCTTGAAGTGCTTATTATTTCTACTCTAATGCTCAATTTAGACTTTTCAACCGAACAACAAGCTTTATGTGAGTGTGTGTTGGAACAAAATGTATGAACAACTCTCTTTTGAGTTTTGATGATAACAAAGTGTTAAAAAGAAAATTGGATATGCTAAAACTTGATTCTAGTGTGCAGAACCATATACTTAAAGATTGGTATCTAACAATAGTTCTGAAAGAACAAGTTAAGAGCAAGAAGGAAAATATAGAAGCTTGTGTTGCAAGTCTGAAGAAAATCAGCATCTGAAGAAGAGCTTCTGAAGGCAGCGTCTGAAGGCAGCTTTTGAAGGCAGCGTTTGATGAACAGTGCGTCTGAAGGCCAGCTTGTGAAGACAGCGTCTGATGAACAGTGCGTCTGAAGGCCAGGTTCTGAAGAAGTGCTTCTGATGAACAGTGTCTGATACCAGCTTCTGAAGAACTGCATCTGAAGAACAGACTGAAGTCTGAGTCTGACGGAAACGTAGCAGTCAACAAATGTCACTGTCAATAGTAACGTACTGTACAATCAGAACAGCTCCTTGCAACAGTTGTCTCCTCGTACGAAACATTCTCCCTGTTTGAAGGAAACAATTCAAATTCCATTCCTCTGTTTCTCAGTTGCGCACACAATGTCAGGAAGGAATTAATGTTGGACATAACTTCTATTGCAACAGCTCTTTTAATGAAACTGGCTTTCTCAACAGCTCTTTAATTCTCTATAAAGGATTGATGATTGGAATAAGAAGTTTAAGACTCAAGATTCTGAAAACGCAATACTCTGTTTTCTGGAAACACAAATCTGTCAAATTAGAAAGAGTCTTAATCTGTGTTGTATTGTTTGAACACCACTGATAGTATATCAAGGGTTCAACTCAAACAAATTCCTTTGTAATTCTATTTGATTAAAAGTCTCTTGCTTGTGTGCTTGAGCAACTAGAAGTCTCATACTTTGTGTTTGAGCAAGGAAGTCTCAAACTGTGTGTTTGAGCAAGGAAGTCTCATACTGTATGTTTGAGCAAGGAAGTCATAGACTGTGTGTCTGAGCAAGGAAGTCTCAAACTGTGAGTTAAGCAAGGAAGTCTCATACTGTGTGTTTGAGCAAGGAAGTCTCATAGTTGTGTGCTTGAGCAATTGTAATCTTTGTGATTATAGTGAAAAATCTCTTGTTAGTAACAAGGGGACTGGACTACTTCCGGGTTGTGGAAGGAACCAGGATAAACTGCTTGTCTCTCTCTCTCTCTCTCTCATTTACTTTATATCCGCTGCACAACACTCTGAAACAGAGCATCAGAATCTGATCAATAACATATTCTGAACTATCATTAAGTTTTTGAGAAAGAAAAGAAAAAGCCAACACAATTCAACCCCCCCTTTCTTGTGTTTTTCTCACCTTCAGTTGGTATCAGAGCTCCGGTTCTGATATTCAATCACCTAACAGTGAGTCAGTAAAGATCCTGAGAAAAACATGTCTTCTGGTGAATCCACATCCAGAAGTGGTGGTGGTGACTATGGTACAGATGAAAGGAAATCTCACTCACACCATAAACCTCCTATGTTTACTGGTGATCCTGAGAAATTTTCATGGTGGAAAAGCAAAATGTATAGTCATATCATTGGAATAGATGATAGTCTATGGGACATCATTGAAGATGGTATAACTATACCAGTTGATGAAGAAGGAGTAGTTGTTAACAGAAGAAGTCTTACTGATGTTGAAAGAAAGATCTACATAAAGCATCACAATGTAAGAGGTATTATTGTGGACTCTCTGCCCCACAATGAATACTTGAAGCTGAGTGATAAATCAACAGCAAAAGCCATCTTCACCTCTCTCTGCTCTAACTATGAAGGAAACAAGAAGGTTAGAGAAGCAAAAGCAAATCTTCTGGTTCAGCAGTATGAGCTGTTCCGAATGAAGGAGGATGAAAATATTGAGACTATGTTCTCAAGATTTCAGACTCTGGTTTCTGGACTTCAGATTCTGAAGAAAAGCTATACTACTGTTGATCATGTAAACAAGATCCTCAGAAGTCTGCCATCTAAATGGAGACCTAAAGTGACTGCTATTGAGGAAGCTAAAGATCTAAATACTCTAAGTATTGAAGATCTTATAAGCTCTCTCAAAGTGCATGAACTAGGACTCAATGAAGATGAATCTGTTAGAAAATCTGAGTCTATAGCACTGAAATCTAGAGGAAAGTCATTAAAAGCTCTGAAAGCTATAGAATCTGATGAAGAATTTCCTGAGGGAAATTCTGAAGAAGATTCAGAAGCTGAGGAGCTGGAAATGTTTTCTAAAAGAATTCAGTACTTGATGAAGAGACAAAAGAAATCTTCTAACAGGAGCAGCAATTTCAAAGGATCTGGTTCCAAGAAGGAAGAACTGAAAGGTTCAAAGGAGCAGCAACTTCAAAGGATCTGGTTCAAAGAAAGATTCAAGAAAAGTCTTATGGCTACATGGTAAGAGCTTGACAATGAATCTGAGTCTGAGAATGAAGATGAAGAAGAAGCAAATACAGCTCTGATTGCTACAACATCTTCTGATGAAGAGGCAGGATCAGACTCTGAAGAAGAAGAAGATGAGGTATATTCTGAACTTACACGTTCTGATCTTGTTGAAACAGTTAAAGATCTTATGAACCATCTCAGAAGCAAGTTAAGTCAATTAAAATCTTTGAAAAAGAAACATAACTTGCTGGCTGATGAGAATCTTCAACTTCAGAATCACATCAATGAGATTGAGGAAGAAGTTAAAGAACTCATAGAAATGGTTCATAAGAAACCTGAAGAAATTCCTAGTGAACAAGAAATTGCACTTCATGATTTTATCTTAACTGGAATCAACAGAAGTAAGTTTGCTTCTATGATTTATAATATTAGCAGAAACAGAGGAGAAGGAATTAGTTTCAAGAATGATCCATTCAATCATTCAACAGAAACAATTCTACCTTTTTCTGGAGATATTATGAAAGGCACTGAGGTGTGCTTTGTAGCTGCATCTGAGATTTCTGAGAAACAGAATTTACCAGAAACAGAGACTGCTGACTCTGAAGTTCTGAACTGCTCAGAGTCCAAAACTTCTGAACCTAAAGGAAAGATGAAGGTAGAATCTAAAATTTTGCCAAAGTCTAAACCAAAAGGTTCTAAGTCTAAGACTATGAGGAAAACATACTTTAAATCTGAAAACGTTCAAAGTCTGAAGAGTTCAGAACCTAAGACAAGCAAGTCTCAAACTCTGAAAAATTCAGACTCTAATTTTAAAAAGGCTGTGTTTATGAAATCTTCAAAAGATACTAAACCAATTTATACAAAACCTTTTAAATCTCAAAATGTCAGACAAAGGATACAAAAGAAAGCTAATCTGTCATCTGATTCTGATTGTATTAAGAAAGGTCTGAAAGTTTGCTTTGTGTCAGGAGCAGGCAAAACTGAAGTTCTTAACAAATCAGAACCTACTACTTCTGAATCCAAGATTCTGAACAAATCAGAATCAAAGACTCTTAAGTCCAAAGTTCTGAAGAAAACAGAACCAAAGTCTTCAAAGGTTCAGACTCTAAAAAGCTCAGAACCAAAGACCTTCAAGTCTTAGGTTCTGAAGAAATCTGAGTCAAGACCTTTGAAAGCTCAGGTTCTGAAGAACTCAGTGTCTGATACTAAAACTTATTCAAGATTACAGGATTCATATCCAAGGTATCTGAACAAGTCTGAGTTCTATAACTCCATACATAAGGTGCAACAAAAGACTAAACCTTTCAGAACTAACCCAAGAGGACCCATATGGGTACCTATGTCAGAAATCGTTTCTATTGTAGATATGATGAACAACCAAAGAAAAGGAGAAGTCTTGGTACCTGGGCAGTGGCTGCTGGCATTACATGACAGAAGGAAAGTCTATGTTCTAAACCCTGACCATGAAAGAGGGAGGAACTGTGGAATCTGGAGGAAACCAAAAAGACTAGACCACTGGTACTGATATTCAGCTTTCAGAAGATGCTTCAGAACCTGATCAGACTCCTGAGTCTGAGAAAAGTTAAGAAGCTGAAAATCTTCGAAAAGCTGAAAATCCTCCTGTAGCTGAAAATCTCTCAGAAGCTGACACCTCTCCTAAAGCCAATCAAGAACATTGTTGGAACAAAAATGGGTGTTCAGAAACAACCTGAATGAACAAGGAGAGGTAGATCAGAAGCTCTACAGAGGTATGACTTGTTCTCTGTTATACTTAACAGCTTCTACACCAATGTGAAAGACTATCAGATTCATGAAAACATCATACCCATCTTTGTGATAATTCTGCTGCAATCTGTTTGTCTAAAAATCCAATTCTACATTCAAGAGCCAAGCATATTGAAATTAAACATCATTTTATTAGAGATTATGTTCAGAAGATAGATTTAATTTTATTAAAAAGAATCTGAACATGCATTTCATCTCTTGAAAAATTTGCTTGACTCTGAATAAGAAACTGAGAATCTGAAGTTCATCAGAAGCTAAGACTTAACAGACACTCACTTTGAGAGTCTGAAGAAAGTTCAGCTTCTGAAAACATCAGAGTCTGAGTTTCAGAATCTGAATTTTTTGACTTCTGATAAAACTCATTATAAGTGGACACTTTACACGTGGCCCACTAAAGAGAATGAATCTAAACAGTTGTCTAACACATGGTCAGAATCTGATAAGTTATAACTGCTGACAAGTGATGAATTAAGCTTTGAAAGTTGTACTTTGCCCCTCCTAAAGTCATCAATGTGCAGTTGTGTTTAATGTTTTTCTGTTTTCAGTTTCTGAAATGTTTTAAACACTCAAAACACTTTCACTTTCACATTTTAAATGTTCATCTTTCAGACCTATTTAAAAACACTGAACAGTTTTGTCTGAAAGAGTTCAGCAGCACTGAACCATATGCTCTGTTTTTCTCACCTTCAGTTGGTATCAGACCCAGTTTCACTGTCTCATCTTATTTGTTCAGTTTTCAGACCCAGTTTAAAAACTGTCATTTTTGTCTGAAAAAGTTCAGTAGTACTGAACCATATGTTCTGAACAATTGTGTCTGAAAGAGTTCAGCAGTACTGAACCATATGTTCTGAAAATTATTGAAAATTAATTAACTTAGGAGAACATTTTCTCATCTCTTAGCCTCTGATTTAAATTCTGTGAGATAAACTGAATTTTCAATTCTGTGAATTAAACTGAATTTAAATAACTTGGATAAAACTCAAGGGGAGCTTACAAACCTCACCTTGTGAATTATCAGACTCAGGGGGAGCTTACAAACCTCAGACCCTGAAGTCAGTTCTTTATTTAAATTTTGAATGTATTTACACTTTGATTTTTCATCTGTTTGATTTAAACTGAATTTAATTAACCTGGATAAGACTCAGGGGGAGCTTACAAACCTCAGACCCTGAAGTCAACTTGTTAATTAAATTAACAACAATTTTCTATTAGTACTTATGTTTGTCATCATCAAAAAGGGGGAGATTGTTGGAACAAAATGTATGAACAACTCTCTTTTGAGTTTTGATGATAACAAAGTGTTAAAAAGAAAATTGGATATGCTAATACTTGATTCTAGTGTGCAGAACCATATACTTAAAGATTGGTATCTAACAATAGTTCTGAAAGAACAAGTTAAGAGCAAGAAGGAAAATATAGAAGCTTGTGTTGCAAGTCTGAAGAAAATCAGCATCTGAAGAAGAGCTTCCGAAGGCAGCTTCTGAAGGCAGCGTCTGAAGACAACGTCTGATGAACAGTGCGTCTGAAGGCCAGCTTCTGAAGACAGCGTCTGATGAACAGTGCATCTGAAGGCCAGGTTCTGAAGAAGTACTTCTGATGAACAATGTCTGATACCAGCTTCTGAAGAACTGCATCTGAAGAACATACTGGGAGTCTGAGTCTGAAGGAAACGTAGCAGTCAACAACTGTCACTGTCAACAGTAACGTACTGTACAGTCAGAACAGCTCCTTGCAACAGTTGTCTCCTTGTATGAAACATTCTCCCTGTTTTAAGGAAACAATTCAAATTACATTCCTCTGTTTCTCAGTTGCGCACACAATGTTAGGAAGGAATTAATGTTGGACATAGCTTCTATTGCAACGGCTCTTTTGATGAAACTGGCTCTTCTCAACAGCTCTTTTATTCTCTATAAAGGATTGAAGATTGGAATAAGAAGTTTAAGACTCAAGATTCTGAAAACGCAGTACTCTGTTTTCTAGAAACGCAAATCTGTCAAATTAGAAAGAGTCTTAATCTGTGTTGTATTTTGTGAACACCACTGATAGTATATCAAGTGTTCAACTCAAACAAATTTCTTTGTAATTCTGTTTGATTAAAAGTCTCTTGCTTGTGTGCTTGAGCAACAAGAAGTCTCATACTTTGTGTTTGAGCAAGGAAGTCTCAAACTGTGTATTTGAGCAAGGAAGTCTCATACTGTGTGTTTGAGCAAGGAAGTCTTAGACTGTGTGTCTGAGCAAGGAAGTCTCAAACTGTGTGTTTGAGCAAGGAAGTCTCATACTGTGTGTTTGAGCAAGGAAGTATCATAGCTGTGTGCTTGAGCAATTGTAATCTTTGTGATTATAGTGAAAAATCTCTTGTTAGTAACAAGGGGACTGGACTACTTCCGGGTTGTGGAAGGAACCAGGATAAACTGCTTGTCTCTCTCTCTCTCTCTCTCTCTCTCTCTCTCTCTCTTTGTCTCTCTCTCTCTCTCATTTACTTTATATCCGCTGCACAACACTCTAAAACAGAGCATCAAAATCTGATCAATAACAGATTTCTGAACTATCATTAAGCTTTTGAGAAAGAAAAGAAAAAGCCAACACAATTCAACCCCCCTTCTTGTGTTTTTCTCACCTTCAGTGTGTGTGTGTGTGTGTGTGTGTGTGTGTGTGTGTGTGGAGTCCAGCTTTTTATTGCTCATGTGCAACGAGGTATTATGAGGAAAATAGGTTCTAACTCTAAAAGTAAACAAATCGACAAAATTTAACTTCCATTTCATATAAACTAGGTGGGAATTTTTCTAGGCCATTTTGTTACTTTGGTGTTTATTTGATTTTTGGGGAACTTCAGAGGCATTTTTTTTATTTCTTTTGAGGATAACCATATCATTCCCGGGAATTTAGTGATGGTGAGTCATACCAACCCAAGTCAATGCCTCTTATTTTTAATGCTCTCTGACCCCTTTTATTTATTTACACCTTGTTTTGACCTTTTTATTTCCCCACACCAGCTTATACTACTTTTTGTTTGAAATTTTTGAGGACAAATTTACCGTTAAACTTAGACACTATTCCTTAAAATACCACTTCGCACACTTACTCAAAGTCTGCAACTTTTTGCGTTTTCTCAAAGAGAAAATTTTCACAATAAAACAAGTATTACAAACAAAGAATTTATTTAGTGGATGATTTTGAAGCAAAAAGGGTTTATTTACAAACACAACATTTAGCCATTTTAAAATGAAATTTTTTTTACACACACTAAGACTTTGTTGCTTAAATGTCTTTCCCTTAACAAGACAAACAATTATTCAAACAAAGGGGAATTGAAAAACAAACTAAAAACAAAACTAATTGAAAAACAAACTAAAAATAACTAATTTATTTACCCCCCCCCCCCCCAAATGCTTGAAACAAGCATTGTCCTCAATGATTTAAAATTAAAGAAAAGAATAGAGAAGGGGGTAGGAAAGCTCACATTTAAAATGGACCAGGCGGAGGATATTGAATGTGGAAGTGCTGCATCATAAGCTCAAGCATTTGGCTTTGTCTTTGTTGCTCGATGCCTTGCCTCAGCTGTTCTGCTCCTTGCCTTTGCACTTCCGCTTCCATTCGAGCGTACCAGTCCAGCTCAACATGTCCTCCTTGGACTAGTTGCTCACCTCCCATCTGCTCCTCCTGCACATTTTCTTCTTGCTGTACTTGCGGGATATCATCAAGATAAAGCCAATTTGGCTTTAATCTTGGGTCAGTTCATGCTACATCGGGTAATAAAATGGAGTTCCGCCTGTTAACTAATAATGAAAGGAATCAGCATTGTTAGCAGGCCTAACCATGTGCATGACCACAAGAGAGTCTATATCAATCCAGCTACTCCCCTCTATCTTATTAATCCCCAACTCCCTAGTTTCTAACCCAAACCGCTCAGCAATGGACGAAATCATCCCCCCCACAACTATTTCTCCCTTCTCTTGCTGAGATACAAAAGCAAGATGCTCAAGCAAGTAGAAGCAAGTGTTCACCCGAAAATTGTTAACCACCGCCCACAACACAAACAACTCCCCAGCCCTCACAATCCCCGTTTCCTTCCTACCAAAAATGGTACAGGCCATAATCCTAAGCAAATACCTAAAGACGGGATTATGAGTCAAGCTAGCTTTGGCAGCTCGGGCTTCAAAGTTGCCCTGCCCAGTTATTTCTGACCAAAACTGGTGAGGGTCAAAATTTTCAGGTCTAGTAGCCCTACTACGAGATTCATGGATAAGTCCCGCAATCGCGAAACCCATCCTGTCACAAAAATAAGTCAGTGACATGTTAAACTCTGTGTTTAGGAGGCGAAAAGAGATGGTTTGGTTTGGGTTGCTAACACTAGTTCAGTCGTTAGTTAAGCACAAGCTACTTAGGAATTCTAGGGTGAGACTTTCATAGGTATAATGCTTTTCTCCTATAAATTCCAACCAGCCTATATTATCCAACATAAGAAAACATTATCACTAATTCCTAAATTACTTAAAGCACCAAATTTTTGGGGATACTTGCTCACCACAATTCCTCGGTTGACAAGCTTGTTGTATCTATCCCTTTGTGCAGTGTTTTTGAAGATGATCCCAAGTTCATTCGCCTTGCCCTTTTTCTTCTTTTCCCCTGAACTTCCAGCAACATCAACTCCTCTCTTGTTTGAAGCCATTTGTTTTTGGTTTTGTGGTAGAAAAAGGTTGGGTTGATGTTTGGTAATGAGGTTTAGTGCAGTTTTTGGTGTTTGGGAGAGGTTTTAGGTAGTTTTTGAAGGTTTTGGCTATGGTGTTTAAGGTTACACGAATTTTTGTTTTTTTTAGTGGGGTGGATTATTTTGGATTTTTGTGGTTGGATTGTGTTTGGAAGTTTGTGGGTTTGTGTTTTTGGTGAGTTTTTGCGAGTTGTAGTGAGGTTTTTATGGAGGTGTGAGAAGTTATGGGTGTTTAATGGAGGTTTTGGTCTTGAGAAGTTGAAGGGATAAGAAGTTGAGTGGCTGAAAAGAAGGGGGAAAATCAGTTTTAATCTTCCTGAGGCACGAGCACGGTCGTGCGCCTGGATGGCACGGTCGTGCGTTAACTTTCTATTAAAATTGGGCACTGGGTACGCGCACGGTCGTGCAAAATTTACTGGTCAAACTGGATTCAATTTTTCAGCTTTTTCGAAATTTTCTCGCCTTTTCTAGCAATGACTTCTGTATCAAAACTTTCCTACACCCCAACCATGTTTCTTATGAACATTTTCAGACATTTATTCTTGCTCAACCCAGCATAAAACAAATAAACAAAACAAAGAAAAATTGTAAACTCTTGGGTTGCCTCCCACGCAGCGCTCATTTAACGTCATTAGCTTGACGATAAAAAATGGTTCATTAATCTGGATCTCGTAGACCATTGCATGTAGTTGATGCTATAGAGCATTCTTTCACGCAATGGTCGACTACATCAACCCTGAAACACAAATCCTCAATCAAGGAACATTCATTAACTTAGCAATCTCAAACTCCATTTTCTCATCACCTACATGGAAAGCTAACTTACCATTCTTCACATCTACCACCGCACCAGTAGTGGCCAAGAAAGGTCTTCCTAAAAGTATAGGGACGTGTGAGTCTTCCTCTATATCCATCACAACAAAATCTGTCGGGATATAAATTTTTCCTACCTTAATAGGTATATCCTCAAGAAATCCGGCAGGATGTATGATGGATCGGTCAGCCAACTGCAAGGTTATCTTAGTGGGTTTCAGATCTCCTATGCCAAACTTTTCAAAGAGTGACAAGGGAAATAAGCTCACACTAGCCCCTAGATCACACAGGGCTCTCTCAATTTTCTCATTTCCGATCACACAAGGAATAGAAAAGCTGCCAGGATCCTTCAGCTTAGGCGGCAGTTTGTTTTGAAGAACTGCACTACATTCGTTTGTTGATGCTATTGTTTGATTGTCCTCGATTTTTCTCTTTTTAGACAAAATATCTTTCAAAAATTTTGCATAAAGAGGCATTTGAGACAGAGCATCAGCATAAGGAATGTTAATGTAGATTGATAAGTGGCAGAAAATGAGTAAATTCATGTCTTTTTACAAGGCATTTTGGTTACTTGTTTTACAAGTTACCCAAGGAAAAGCATAGAATTTATGAATAAATGCCAATTATGCTTTGTATGCCTTATTCTTCCCAATTTGCGTAGGAAAATGCAAGCTAGGACTTGAAATTTAGCAAGGAATCAAGAAGAAAAGAATATGGCAACTCGCCCAGCGAACTAAAGGCGAAAGAATGGTGAGCTTAGGCAGGGAATTCCAAGATGTTTCAAAGTCTAACTCGCCTGGCAATTTCAGGGCGAGTCTTCAGCGAGCTTAGGCAGGGAATTTCAGAAGCAGGGGAAGCAATGATTTCACCCTGCGAATTTATCATCGCTCAGTGATATAAAAGGCGGTTTAATGCTATTTGAAGACGTGGCTGAAAACCACTGGCAAAGAAAGCTTAACTCGTCGGGCGAATGAAAGCTCGCAGAGCGAGATATCACTTTTAGCTTTTAGTATTTAAGCTTTGTTTCATACTTTTTTGAAGAATAATTAAGAACATAGTTTAGAGTTTTAGACAGAAAATAGGGCTGAAGGAGGTGATCTTCATGGAGCAAGAGTGATTGAAGTGTGGAATCAACTAAGACTCTTTGGGAAATCAAGAACTTAGCATTGGATCTTCATCTTCCTTCCACTTTTTTATAGTTGTCATGACAATGACCAACTAACCTTCCCTTGTTGGGATTGGAGGTACTCAATATAGCTTAGATGTAATCTTTGATTTTGCAAATATATGATTCTAGTAACTTAAGTGATAATTGAAGTTATTCTTGCTTTTCATTCTCGTGCTTGATTTAATTGTTATTGACAAATACTTTTGAATCTAGGTTTAGAATAATCTTCTATCAAAATAATAAATTCTAGACATGGAATTGGGTTTTGATAATCGCATAAAGTGTCGGAATGTAAAGCTTTTGGATCGTTTAATAGATTGGGAAATCGTCGATTAAACGATACGATCGATCTCACGACGTCATTTGGACACGAATGACTTTGTCGAGTGATACGCGATAATTTCTCTAAAAAGCTAGAATTCATATGCATGATCATTAGAATATATTTGAGGCTAAATTGACGAACTCCGATCTCAACGCTTTTACGTCCTATTACTTGTCGTCTTTAATTCTGCTTTTACATTCCATTAGTTTATAGCAAACAAACTTATAAACCCATTACTCAAAATGATAACAATTGTTGAACGGCTTGAGATAGCGCACTAGTCCCTGTGGAAACGATATAAAAAATACTTACTTTTGTTGCTACCAACATAGATCTTCTTCAATAGATCAACAAACTTTTTAAACTGCGTGTCTAAGTTAGGCTTGGCAAGCCTTTGTGAGAACATAATTTTTGGCTTATTTTTCACAGCTGGTTTTTCAACTACTCCCTCATTGGTCTTGATTTGAGGTTCCTTTAACTGCCTACCATTCCTAAGGGTAATAGCATTTACTTGGGCTTTGGGATTGGTTTCTGGCTGGCCTGTAAATATTCTGGGCGTTTTCGAGGAAGAATCCACTTGTTGGGCTACTTGAGAAATTTGGGTCTCAAGCATTTTACTATGGGTATCAATTGAATCAACTTTTGTGGAGAGTTTCATGAGAGATTCGTTCAAAAATCTGGTTTGATTTTTAAACTCTTGGTTTTGCTTAGTTTGTGTTAAAATGGAATTTTCCAGCAAGAGTTCCAAGTTGGATTTTTGGGGGACTCTATTGTTGCTTGCAAAGCCAGGTGGTGCTGCTTGATGTCCAAAAGGATTTTTAAAAGCAAAGTTTTGGTTGTTCCTTTGATATTGAGCAAAATTAATTTGCTCTGGACTTTCAGCAGCCACACCTAGTTGGCATTCAACACCAGCATGACCCATGACACCACATATTTCACAAGGAGGACTAGAAGGAGAAGGTGTGACAGCACTTACATTTAATTTATCAAATTTATTGAAAAGTGTGTCCACCTTAACAGCAAGATGATCAAGGGCGGAGATTTCATACATACCTGCCTCTTTTTTAGAGGGAGACGGAGCAACGTCAATGATGGCTCTTTCACTCGTCCACTGATAGTGGTTTTGAGCCATGTCCTCGATTAGGTTGTATGTTTCCCTGTAGTTCTTATTCATAAGTGCTCCTCCTGCAGCTGCATCAACAGTTAATTTGGTTACATACAATAGACCGTTATAAAAAGTATGAACTATCAACCATTTCTCCAAACCATGGTGGGGGCAAAGCCTGAGCATTTCTTTGAAAAGCTCCCACGCATCATATAGAGATTCCCCATCTTTTTGAGTGAATCTAGTAATCTGATCCCTCAGTTGAGCTGTTTTGCTCGGGGGGAAAATCGGGCAAGGAAAGCAGCCCTTAGTTGATCTCATGTTGTTATAGGAACATTAGGCAAAGAGTGAAGCCAGGCGCTTGCTCGATCCCTTTGTTAAAAAGGAAAGAGATGTAACCTTATAGCTTCCTGGGTCACTCCATTATTTTTCAAAGTTTCACTGAGTCTTAAAAAGTTTGAAAGATGTAGATTCGGATTCTCAGTGGGTTGTCTAGAAAACTAGTTCTGTTGCACCAAGTTAAGTAGTGCAGGTTTTATTTCAAAATTGTTTGCTTCAACGGCTGGATACACGATGACAGTTAGGGCTCATCTGTAGATGGTGTAGCATACTCTTTAAGAGTACGTTTCGCATCCATGGCGTTACCTAGTGCTTCTCTTCTTCTTTGGTGGAGGAACCTTTCGATCTCGGGAATGAAATCACCAAGACTTCAGGTTCATCACATTCAAAGAATAAGAGAATACAAAAAGTTGAAAGTGAAAAAGGAAAAGAAAAAGAAAAAGTTCAGTATAGCTGTTACTGAAAAGTTAATCAATATTACAAAAACTCCCCGACAACAGCGCCAAAAACTTGATAGGTCACCGCAAGTGCACGGTTAATATCGAGAAGTAAAAATATCGATCCACAGGGAGTTTAGTAAGTACTGATTAAGTTTTCAGAGTATGTTAGCTGAACTAATTAAGCTTTTGAGTTGGTAAATATCTTTTATTAAGTTTTATAAGATAAAAGGCATCTTGGGATTATTGGTATATCTAATGACATAATCTTAAACAGTCAAGCCTATATCTCTATTCTATATTGAATCTATTTTCCAAAGACAAGATTCTCTAAGGTAATTCATGTTTCCTTTCGAAATACATGAATGTATCCCAATAGCAACCACGCCTATTCTCATGGTTGATTGCTATATGAGACCCATTAAGTACGAATCTTATGGCCTCAAGACATCGCAAAGCTACTCATTTGGGGTGTTCCCATCAAGCTTTGAGATGTCTTGTCTAATCTCATTTGTTCCAATATCAAGCTTCTTCGTTCGATACTTCACATGATATTTGAAATGATGAAATAGTAGTTGTTAAACTTCTCCATTCGGTACTTCGTTCAACACTTGCTATTGAGTTTAAAAACGATGAGATTATATACAAAAATGATTTTTAAAATAAAATAGAGTCTAGGCTTGGTTTGATTAGGATCTAGTCATTAGACTTTTCCAACAATCCCAAGACTAGACTAGTCTACTCACAAGAGTTCATTGTAGACACTTGACAAAATATAAATTGCATAAATTGTAAAAGCAAGAAAGTAAAAGACAAGAATTGTAAATATGGGGAAAAGTAAAGAGCAGAAATATAAAGAACAATAATGTCAATTGCAAGGAATTGTAAAAGTGCATAAATTTTATAAGTGTTTGAACTTAGAACAAGATAGAGTTACAATCTCACTATAGTAACTTTACACTCACTCCAAGATGAGAAACAACTCTGATTAGAGCTCTATTTATAGCCTAAAGCCATGGACAAAGCATTAAACACAAATTACACAGCAATAATTGGCAAATTCCAAGAGTTTTCAATCATAAAATCTGACTGCATAACGCGCACGACCGTGCCATATAGGCGCACGGTCGTGCCAAGTTTCAAAATGTCAGAATCTGAAGAACTGGACAGGCACACGACCGTGCCCTCTAAACGCACGGTCGTGCGTGATCTCACTGCCTTGCATGGCACAATTTGCTCAGTTGGGACGCACGACCAGTGTAAATAATGGCACTGATTTTTGTTACTTTTAAGTGAAAACGGGTCAGAAATGATTTTTGTTTCTTTTAAGTGGAAAAAGCCCGAATTTTTTAGTCTAACTTCAGGTGGAAACTCTCCCTATAAATACCAAGTCTTTCATTCATAATTTCTCAGTTAGAACAAAGTGGTTCAAGTGGACGGCAAACACTAGGAGCTTCCATGGAGGAGTTTCTCTCTCCTCACTCCAAGTCTTTAGATTATGTTTTATTTCTTTTGTAATTTGTCTTTAGTTACCATGTTTAACTAAATCTTTTTAGGCTAAGGTTCTAAGATGAACTTCTATTCTGGTTGTTAGATAATTTATTTAATTTAAAGTCATTATTCAGTTATTTTCTTTATGCTATTTAATTTTACTGTCGTGCATAAGATTTGTCTCCTCAGAAGCATAACCCTGATACATAGGCACTTAGGGAAGTGACATGCCTAATATTGGTGTATACATGTCTTAATTAGTAAGTAACTAATCAGTAACTAGGGAAACAAGCCATAGAGCAGAACCCTGAGATAAAGGTACTTAGGGAGGTGACATACCTAAAATTGGTGCAGACCTACTCCAATCAGGAAGTAACTAGTTAGTAATTAGGGAAACATGTGACTTCAGGACTTAAATCTACCCAGTAACTTCATTCTCCTCAAACCTTAGTAAGGTAGATGTTGATAGGGCTGCCCGTTTTTAGAACTACCGAGAGGGAGAGTGTGCTATGTGTTTCTAAAATTCAATAGACGAGGGAACCTTTAGTTCGAACTTAGGAACCCTATTGTCCGTCATTGTTTCAAATACCTCTGAGAAGGTAAGAACCTACATGAAAACCTTCGCGCGTAAGTGTATCTCTCTATAGGACTGACAATCCTAAACACTTAAACACGTAGGAACTCTGTTGTAATGGTTGCAACTGACAGCTGGAGGGGAACGAACTCATATCTCTGAGAGAGTAAGACCCAATGCAACCTACCCATGTGATCAGTAGGTGCAACTTGATAGCTGATAGGTAGTAAAATCCCAAGAACTCATCCCTTAGATAGATAACAATTAATAGCATGACTACCTACCCATTAAATAGAGGGGATAGTCAAGTATCCTAACCGTAGGGGTAAACAAGTAAAACCCCACGAACTCATCACTTAGTCAAGTATCCTAACCGTAATAGTCAACAATTAAATAGCAGGACCTAACCGCCGCTAACATTCTGCAATCAAACAGGTAAACTTTGCTCTGTTGAAAACAGATTAAATTTCAAAACTCTAAACCCTTATCTTTATTTATTTTTATCGTTCCGAAATAAGTAATGTGAATTGTTTGGTTGAAACGACAATCCATGTGGATACGATACTACTTATCACTTTATTACTTGGTAAACGATTTGGTACACTTGCCTAAATCCGACCATCAATAATCATATATCACAAATTGATTTGTAGAAATTTAAAGAGTAAGGGAAAGAAGAACACCGAGATTTATAGTGGTTCCTCTTTTTTGTCTTCTTTAAGGGTACATTCACTCTTCATAGAAGAAAAAGCCTCTTTTACTGACTTCCACTATGATGTTGAAAATGTTTACAAGTGTATGATTACAAAGGCTCCTCCGATTTCTAATCTTCTATGCTAAGCAATCACACAAAGATTCCAACCTTCAAAACCATTTAAAATTGGACAATCCATAAGGTCTTCAAACCTCAAGCTTGCATGCAATCCTTTGATCTTCTACTCCGAGAAATCTTCATTGCAATGCCTCTGCTTCGATCCCCTTAAACCTTGAAAGTTTGAGAAACAACCCCCACAATTACCTTTGGAGGTGAAAAGTACCTGCGTTTACTTTATATCCTTGATGCTGCACCAACATCCTAGAAAGGAACCAAACTTACAATTATCCTAAAACACCCTAACAATCTACATCTCAAATCCCAAGAGTTCTTAGAAAAGGTGTTTAATCTGAAGAAGTTTGTAAAAAGAGAGAGGTTGGAGACTTTAGAGTGTTTTTGGAAATTGATTCTATGAGTGAGAAAATGAGTGGGTGAAGGTATATATATAGGTGTGAGTGAAAGGAGCAAGTTTTCCTCAAAATAACATTGAAAAGTCAAACTTGAATCGAATCATGTCATGTGCGAATTGATTTAATTAGAGTAGAAATAGAAATCTAAAAACTATGAAGATTAACACAAAGGTCAAGAACTTTGAATCAAATCAAAACAATTCCAGATGAAGAATGAATCGATTTAAAATTGCATAGGCAGGGATTTGAATCGAATCATAGTTTCCAGATAATGATTGATACGATTCAAAGAACTTTGATATGATTCAACAGATATAGGTCAAAAACCCGAGGCACTGAATGAATCGAATCAAAATCTTATTGAATCGAATAAAACCCTTAAACCAAACACCCGATGAAGGAAATGATTCAATTCAATATTTTGAATCGAATCAAATTACTTTAAAATGTCAAATATTATGGAAACATGTAAAAAAGGATCATTAAAATCAACAACAATAACTTAGACACTCTTGTGGACAATTTTGAGACTGAGATTTACTAGAGTGATTTACAATTGCTAAGCAACTACTTATAAACAAATTATAACAAAACAACAAGAACATCATCAAAAGCAAAGTAAAGGAGCAACCACAGGTCTAGATTTTGAAGAGACAAGTTAGTTGCCACCTAAGTACTAGCAACATTCTTACTAGTATGAGTCTCTTTTCCTTTTGAGCTTGCTTTGTTATGAGGATAAAGTGCTTCAAATCCAAAACTTCAATCTATTTTCCGTTGTATTTATCTTTCTCAACCAATGGCAGAAAAGTTTTCTACGGTTCTTGTCTTGTTCTTCTATTTGTATTATCCTCTTTTTCTTTATGAATAGTTTCTGCTTGGCCATTTCTCTTGCAAATATCCAAGCAATGGACACTGCATTTTGAATATGAACATTAATTGGGAAGATTTTCATATTCAAAATCAACATATAAGGCAAAACCCTTCCTTTCCACCAACACTTTGTATCTCAAATCACTAGTAAGTTCTATATCTTTCAAAACCCTAACACAATGACCAATAGCTCTGAAAAATTAATGATTGTTTGTTACTACATCAATGCACAAAGGTGTTTCCAGGATCGAAAAAATAGCAAAAAGGATCTTTGGATGCCATTTCTCATGGGACAAACCATACATAGATATGCATACTTGAGCAGAAGACTGTTTTTGAATATTAGGGTTAAAGTTTTTGCTCTACGGAAACAATTTTAGAAACACATGGCTGAAGTTCTATGAACTAACAAATCTAACATCTTCTAGGGAATCAAAAGAAAATTCAAAGAACCCTTGTCTAGTGAGGTGATTCCCCATTTTCCCAAAGACTTCCAAAAGGTTGATAATTTGTTTTGCAAGCAACAATAGTCAGGGGTGTTGCACCCTTTGCCCATATCAGTCTCCCATGGAGGTTGTGCTTGCATGCATTAACACTGACAAGATATTTATCTTCTGGAATAGTAATCACAATCTTATCGTCATTAACATATGGTTTTCGTAGTCGGATCAATGAATTATCACATACGTTATTCAGTGTTGCACATTTTTTTCCTGATTTGAAGTTTTTGTTTGGACAACTAATGGAGATTCTGGTTGTTGATCATTGTCAATGAGATATGACATGGTGAATCTGTGACGAAGAAGGAGTATGACAGTTGTAGGTATAATTAGAGTGAGTTTGCTTCAAAGTGAAGAAAATTCGCCAGAGTTTCTCTCACTACCATTGCTTCTTTGATCCAATCTCCCAACAAAAGTTGACACTTATAATAAGCATTGACACCAATAGAAGTATCCTTTTATATAGAATGAAAATTAAGATTTTCCACCAAATTTTATGTCTTTAGCTAACTCTTAGCGACAGAACTAGAGACAAATTTTATCTTTTTTCGATTTTTAAATTTATGTTGTTATTTCAACGTTATGTAGTAGTGGGTACTATATTCTTCTATCTTAGCATCTTCAATATACTAAATAAACCCTATTAATAACCTGCTATTTTTACATTTTGTTACTCATAAAATATTGATCTATTGAACATTAACCCATAAACAACAACTGCGAAGGTATATAAAAGAAAATGATTAGAATGAGTGTTCCGACCCATTACAACTAAAATTCGGGTATATCAACCCTAAAACTACCAAAATCCAATGGTCCTAACAAAATCATCTACAAAATTAAATTCACTACAAGAGAACCCCTGAATAAAAGAACACTGGAAAAATAAAATAACATTTTCACCAAAGACTTAAATAAGCCGGTCTTAAAAAAACAAAAACTCTCAAACCAAACAATAGGAGGATTTTACAACCCACTCTCTCTCCGTCCCAAAATATAAGCAAAAATTGGTCAACAAAGTATTTGGTTCAAAATTTGTATCAAATACATCAACTTATGTTGACTCATTTTTGCTTATATTTTGGGATGGAGTAGTATACAACATGACCAAATGTCTTCTCTACAAACTACTATCTTCGTTCGTTTTTAATTGTCACTTTTTGACATTTTTTACAAATTAAGACAAATAATAAATGTCACTACTTTTGATACAATAATTTATATTTTACTATAATAGACTTATACATTTAATATATCATCTCATATATTTCTGTCTGTAATAAATAATTAAGGATAATATTGGTAAAACAATATTAAAGTTGCATTGAACTTTAAAAGTGACAGTTAAAAAGGAACAAAAAAATTCTTCAAAAGTGACAATTAAAAAGGAACGGAGGGGGAACTAAATTTGATCCACCACATGTTCAACACATAAAACCTTGTCGGGAGAAATAGCATCATTATGCGACTTTCAAATCGGCCAAACCACTTAAGCCAAACAAGTTATAGGTGTTGTTGGTGACAATTACCTATTCCCGAGGAGTAGAAAATCGACAATAAACAAAATAGGTTAGGCGACACCAACCAATCTTCGTCTCACTGGCCTAGGTTTCCCTCAATGAAATGGTGATCCTGAGATACAAAATATAACCTAGAGTATTGGCCATGCAATGCACCGTCGTCCACCCACGTGTCGCGCCAAAAGAATGTTGACAACCCATTTCCAATCTCTTTATTAGTGACTTGTATATTTGAAAAGTTTCTAATGAATGATGTGGGAAGATTGCTCTTTAGACACCTATGAAGTATCCAACAGTAGTTAATTACGTTCAAAACACTTTCTAAATTGGCTTAATTGATTTAAAAGGTGTTGAAGGTAGTTAACTATCGTTCTACAGATGCCTGTGAGCAATTGCTAGCGGCCTAAAAAGCAATTGCCATGAGATGGATAGGTAGAACTCACGTTAAAAGTATCAATAGAGTATTGGGTGAAAGATGTCCTTTAGTATCTTAGACAGTACAAGGTAATTGCTGTCCAATTTTATTTTTGGTCCCAACAAAAATGCTAATTCTCAGCTATACGCATGCAAACTTAAAGTACGGCTAAGAGGCCATTGGAGAATGTACACATAAGAAGACTTATTAGCATCTGGTTTGTGATTAAACTAGTAAAAGGATTTTGTGGTCTCACATTCTGAGTCAGCAGTAGTTACACAAGAAGAACACCACTCTTATAAATGCATGCATAATTATGACATTTAAAAAAAAAAGTACTCCCACTAGATTTTACAATAATTATGACAACAGTGCTAAAAGCTTCCTCTGTACCGAGTCATACCGAGGGTTCTAATATTTTGGTGCCAATAAAGACTGAATTTAAAATTTAGCCTCTTTATTTTTATTTTTAGGTATGAAATTTTCACCATTGATAACTAGCTATAACTAATCTTCGTCAGAGAATTTATAAAGCACATAAGGTGGATTAATCCTGACTACTTGTTTAAAGGATTCTTATCTTTTATCATTTGGATTAATCCTTTGTTAATTAGTCTCTTGAGTTTAATTTAAGAGTTAAGTAATTTAGTCCTCAAAATAATAAAATTTTAAAATAATATCTGAAATGAAAATTATACATTAGCCATTGATCCCTCCGTTTTGCAATGAGTATTACTTTTGATCATTTCACATACATTAAAAAATGATTGTAAAGAGAAAGAAATGAATAGTAGCTGTAAAATAGAAAAGAATAAAGATTTGAACTCCAATTAAGAAGGACCCCCATATTTAGTATCAACTCTATTTCAAATAGAAAACACTTTAAGAGTTTTATATTAGATGAGATAAGAACTCTATATAAGTTTATAAGTGGGAACAATCAACACCTTAAAGTTTGATTTTGTAACAGTTAAGTTAGATTCAACCAAAATTTTAGCAAAATATCTGAACATATCTAAAATATCTTCGCTCATCTGTTATCAAGTTACCGCTAACAAACCATTCGGACAACGCTTCAGATTTCCCATCATAGACATGAGGGTGTTAAGAGTTTCACTTTTTATGTGATAAGATGTCAACAAAAGTATATAAGTAAGGTGGTTACTTATAAGCTAGTTTTATATTGTTTGAGTCGGGTATATTTCAAATTCTAACCCAAACTATAAATAAGCATGTGGTCTACACTATACTTCTCTAATAATTATGCTTGCCTCTATTAATTATTTATTACTAGCGGTTCCCAATTATATATGAAGTTCTTGATATGACTTGTATGAAAAAAGTTCTTGTTATTAGAATGTAAACGTACGCTTGAACTCATTATGGGTTACCCACTCAGTTTTATTGTTCAATAATAATTCAACCAATAAAATGTACACGAGGGGATCCAGGGTTACATAATAATTATGAAGTAACAGACATAGTTTAAGATCATCAATTGCTCATTGGAGGACATATAAGTTTATGAATAATATACCCTCTGCTAGCTGAAGCTGTGACATAATTTCTTGATGTCTCTACCTAATTTGTCAAAGTTCTAAGTTATCCATTGAATGAAGTCCAGAAAATTCAATTATTTAGTGAAGAGAAAAAAATAATATATATTTATTAATTTGCATGTACTCAAGTATATCGAACCAAAAGCACTGTTGACATATAGATACTTAAGTCTTTTTTGCTGTCAACCTTCCGAATTCAAATAAAATAGAGACTCTAGTAATATAAAGTTCGTTCAACAAAAAAAAAATATTTTGATCAATAATTGTTTTATCTAAGATTTGAATTTAGATTCATGCAAACAATTCTTCATCATATAAAACCATAGTTTTAAAAATCGGCTCGGTGATCGACTCGGTAAAGGTACTAAGTCATCGGGTCATTGGTGGAACCACTGAGTCACTGGTCAAACCGCATGACTGAATCGGATTAAACCGAATGACCCGGTCATATAACTCGGCATCTATAAAAAAAATATATTTTACATTGAATTGGACCGAACCAGATGATTTGATATTTAAAACTTAACTATTACTATAAAATGTTAGATATTTAAAAATTAAAAATTACTCTAAAATGTTAGAAATCACTTAATTTGCAAATAAATAGAAACATCTTACATCTATAATATGTAATAATAATATTTTCTAAACATAATAATATGTTCTTTCGAAAATAATTTGTAAATATAATACAATTACATATATTATTTATAGTATATTTTAGACTGCTACACAAACAAACATTATGGTGCAGTGGTAAAGCCTCCACACATCCAACCTTATGGTACATGGTTCGATTCCCAACCTTTAGTTTTACAATTATAAAATTTATGTTTCTGCCGAAGTCAAGAAAACAAACCAAAAAAAAAGTTAGATCGGTTTGACTCAAAGACAGGCCGAGTCACCGAGTTTTACCGATTCACACCAGTTTTCTCCGAGCCTTATTGGGCCAATTACATGGCTGATCTCATTGCCTGCTCGACCCAGTCTATCCACCGGTTCTCGGTTCGACCGACCGAGTTGAGCCGAATTTTAGCCACTTAATTTGATGTTGATTAGTTTGATAATTCTAAATAAATAAATTTTATAATGATCAAAACCCATTTCTACGTTTTCTCCTACACTTGGCTCATATTATAAAGAGATGAAATTCATTTAATAATTTTGGTTTCACGAACTTAGCATGATAAACTATTACTACCTAAATTCAAAATAAGTGTTGTTTGTTTCACATATTTCAACAAAAACAATAAATAAATGTAATGAATTGAACCGGGTCTGGCTGAGCCCTTCTGTCCATCCATACAAAGAACTTATTCTTGTGCAAAGCGGTGTCGACTCTTTAACGACATCGTCCGCAAATCGAGATCTATTGGAGAGAGTCATCGAATCGTCCTTGATTCCTCGATTTAATTTCGCTAATCGTTTGGTAAAGGCTAGGAAAAGGTAAGCCCGTCATTAAATTCCTTGTCAGGAAGGGTTAGCCCCAAGCCTTCTCTTCCTGGGATAAGGGAATTCAGCCGGCTGTTATTGCTTGAGTTGAATCAGTTTTGGAAGGTGGTAACTTATATAATAATATATATATAATAGAATCTAAATGGCTGCTTTTAGCTATAAAAGTATTATGAACTATTGGTTTTAAACAACTGTGAGTTTCTGGATAATATGCTTAAGTGAGTTTCAGGTTTGGGTTGTTTCAAAGAGTTGAGAATTTCTATATTATTTCTCAAAAGAAATAGAAGTCTTCTTTTAAAGAGAAAAAACACAAAAAATAGTTATAATAAATATTTTTTCTCTCCATTCTTTTGAGTAATGGATAGGATCTCAAAACTCCCTTCAATAGCGGGACAATTTTAGTATGAAAGAAGTCTAAGGTGGGAGTTGAGTTCCTTTCCATTTAGACAAACAACAAAGTTGAGATAAATAACCAGTCCTTGGTTGAGCTAGTTAAATATATTTTTTAGGGGATGAACTCCTTTAATTTTAAGTAGTCATCCCAAAAAAATAATATTTTGAATATTTATTATAGTAGTGTTATATGTAGTGAAGAAATTTACTCGCAAAAATCACAAATCACTTGAAGGAAAAAAAAATTCAATCAGTTCTTGACTAAAAACAAGGGTGAGTGAGCAAAGAAATTGTGCCACGTCCTTCGCTATCATTTCGTGAGACTAACATTCGTTGTATGAGTGTGCTAGCAACACTCTCATTTGAACACTCTCTAATACTCACTCATTAATTGGATTAAATCAATGTAGGTTCTACATTTTGGTAATGAAACTCACGTAAAGTGGTGGGACATATATTGATTTCATCCAATAAAGGAGTGAGTGTTTGAAAGACTGTTGAAAAAAGAGTATTGTTATAGCATTCCTCTTTGTTGTATATACGCATTTTTTTAATTATAATAAAAACTAACATCAAGACTAAATTAATAGTATCAAAAATAAATATATAATTTCAGATATTTTTGTCAACTTTATGAATTCATGATGAATTCTTAGCGCCAATAACTTTAGGAATGGGTTTCGAGAATAACTTATCTAAAGCCATTGCAAGTTCCAACTAATTAAAATGTGAGTGATATTTGTCAAAAAAAAAATGGAACATCAAGTTCCATGCATTATGGCTTCAAGGTGGAAACATGACAAAGTCTTGTTAATAATTGATGAAGACCAAAAGGTTCTTCAACATTGAAAAGTTTAAGTTTTAGAATAGGCCAAATACCATTTTTGGTCCTTTAAGTTTGACAAGAATACCGGATTAGTCCTTTAAGTTTTTAAGTTCAAATAGGTCCTTTAAGTTGTTAATTTAATGCACCTATTTGAAATTTTTTAAATTTTTAAGTTTCAAATAGGTCCTTAAAAGGGTAACGTTGTAATAAATTAACAACTTAAGGGACCTATTTGATACTTAAGAACTTAAAGGACTAATCTGGTATTTTTGTCAAACTTAAAGGACCAAAAGAGGTATTTGGCCTTTAGAATATAAAAACGTAGAAGTTTTGAACTTCCTTTTATATTAATTTATAATTAAAAAAAACTGTATAGTCGATTTCCGTGTCCTTGTATGCTGTAAAAGGTATACGAATGAAAGAATTAAATAAAAAGATATTAAAAATTATAAACATAAAGAGTGCCGAAAAGGACTTTTGAAGTCGATTTTAAAAACCTTTTTAAGTTGGTTTTTCATTTTATTTAAATAGTTTGGACTTAGTATTTGATAACGGATTTATAATGTTGTTTCAAAACATATTGTTAGCCACATTTTAAGCGTCTTTTAAATTAAATAGACTTAAAAGGTATACTTTTAACTGGTTGTTGTTATCATCTGATTTTAAAAGTCTTTTTCATCACTTTTTAAAGTTATTTTAACAAAAGTCAAAAAGAGTTAATCTTTTTCCTTTTAAACTCTTAGCAACAAGAGCAGAAAGAATATCATAGAGCGACCAAAGTCTTCACAACTTATTTAAAACAATAATTTAACACAACAAATGAGTAAGTCATAAAATCAACCGTCCCTTAAATTGAATGGGTTTATGATTTCAACCCTTGAAATTTAAGGATAGACAAAATCAAATATCATCAATAAGTTTAGTTTTTCGTTACGTCATTTTCTAACACCGCATGGGTGAGATAGTTAAATGCATATGTGACACTCCACACTTGCAGCCACACTTGTTATGTGTCATAGGGATGAAATTGAAGCATTGTGTCTTTGAAATTATTGTACGTTAGTTTTACTGAATTCACTGAATCATTAAAACCAATGCTGCCCACACATTTTTCATTGAAGTGTTCCCCTTCTTCATCGTACCCCCTTGACGCAACATTATTGTAGAAACTATATTTAAAGCCGAATTTCAAATCTCTTCGAAGCTGGTTTTTGTACTTGCGTAAGATACCTCATCTTAACATGTGTTACATTTCAAGATGATTTTTGAACCATCTTAAACATACAAATTTAATTCGGTTAGAATAAATAGATGTCTTAAAACTTAATTACATTTGGCCTCGTGTAACAATCAACTTCAAACATTATAGAATTGATTTATTAAAAAACATTTTATATATTTATTTGCTTATTTTAATGGAAATTGCTTTTATGCAGATAAATAAATAAACTATTGTTCGTCGTTCATCATTCATCATCATATGATGGATATCTACAGATAGAAACCTTTATTTGACTAGTTTTAGTGTCATCCTCATCTCCATCAGTCTCAGCTTCTTCTCCATTAATGTTCTCAACAGTTTCTTCATTGTTAATGATATGAATCTGAAGCAAGCCAAAACAGAATTTGTTAAATAAATTAATATTCCTCTTCATAGAGTATAAGGTTCCCCATCTTTGTATTTGTAAACAAAAATGGCATGTTTCCACTATAAGAAGAAGTGATACTTTTTATAGTTGTTGGAATTTGTCTTCCAACATTCTCCTCCAGTCATAGAACTCTAGCAACTTTATTATGATATTCTCCATAAAATTCCCTGGGAACTTTAATAGAACGTTGAAAACATTAAAAAACAGAACATAAGATGTATTAGTGATGTAAGTTTGGCGAGTGTGCCAAATTATCATTCAAGTAGTAAAAATATGTTTGTATCCATTGTGATTGTTCTTAATCTCAGACTTCGAATTTTATCAGTTACTTAAAAGGTAAAATTGGGGAAGGGGTGTTAGCTTAACATATAATATGGTTTTTCCAAAAAATATAATATTTTGAAATAATTCAATAATAAAAGACAATAAGTAATCTGAATGCCCTGCTTTGTGATTGCGGTCTATTTCCTACAATGGTTTGTCTAGAATCACGATTAATTAGCAAAATGGGTTAAGACCAAAGTCTTTGATCAAAATCTTTTTTCTCCAATCACAATACCATAATGTCTTAGGCGAGTTCATGATTTTCGAAAGATTTATCAATCGGTTATTCTTTACATCACAATGAGATAATTCAAAATGTATAAAGCCATTATCTATTGAACAATTATCCTAGATCAAGTTTTAAAAGTTAGGGTTAATAATCAATTTTTTCTTGAAATTTGTTCATACATTTGTCAACATATAATAAACAATGAATACAAGGATAAGTTTTTCTCTAATGGTAGAGAAAGAAGTAAGATGACATCTATATGGTGTTAGTATGAACAATCTTAAAGGCATTGATATAGAGAAGATGAACACAAATCAAAAGTTCATATGCTGGAAACTCTAAAGCATGTAAGTTGTTCACACTCCCTAAAGAAAGGACATGATAAAAGATCTTGTTCAATGTTGAAAGCCTTGAAGCTGAAAACACTGAAAAAGAATAAGTCCTTGAGAACTAACCCCGGAGGACACATAAAGAAATGGGTACCTGAGAAGGAAATTATCTATTTTGCAAATTTTCTTTGCAACAGGGTTCACACACCAGTCACGGTACCTGGACAATGAATGCTCACAAAACATGATGGGAGTAATGTATATGTTCCAAAACCTAACACTACAGCGTGGAAGCACTATGGGTTTTGGAGGCAACCAAAGAGGGAAGATAATTGGTTTGAGAACTGTTTGTAACTCTTATTTCCCTTCTATTCATTATGTTTTATTATTAGATGGAATATAACATAACCTACTCAGCATAAGTTAATTTTGTGACAATGGTTATGATGTGGTGTTTAACAAGACACTATATAAAGTAATCACTCAAGTTGCTGGATCCATATTCTTCAGTTTTAAGAGGAAAAACAATGTTTACAAAATTAATTTTAATGATCTAGTAGAACAGGTGGTGAAATACCTATTGTCAAAGAGCGAAGAGAAATGGATATGACACAGACATTGAAGCCATGCTAATTGTAGGTTATTCTTTAAGCCGTGTAAGCTAAAACTAGTTAGAGGCCTACCTAATCTGAACTTTAAGTCAGATACTGTTTGTGAGGCATGTCAAAAAGGAAAAGTAGTTAAAAATTCTTTTAAAGTTAAAAACATTGTTTCTACCTTAAGGCCACTAGAGCTTCTTCACATTGATCTTTTTGGGTCAGTTGATACTGCCTATATCAATCAAAAGAAATATGGATTGGTCACTGTTGATGACTTTAACAGATGGACTTGATTGAAGTTCCTAAGAAGCAAGGGTGAGTCTTATGATGTGTTTAGCGTTTTCTGCAATCAAATTAAAAATGAAAAAGAAACATTAATTTTGAAAATCAGAAGTGATCATGGTGATGAATTCAAAAATGAGCCTTTTTAATTTTTGTGTGAAAGTTATGGAATTCTCCATGATATTTTGTCTCTTAGGACTCCACAACAAAATGGGATTGTAAAAAGGAAAAAAAGATCTGTAAAAGAGGATGACACACACCATCAACAATGATGTAATTGGTCCTTCAATCATTTAGTTTAGGTTTTGATGATGTTTTTAATTAGATGATGTTTTATGTTTTGTTTGCCTTTGTTTAATTAGTTCAATTGTGAAAGCACCCTTGTCGATTCAGAGTGTTACCAAGCATTTCTGAATCGTATCATTCCTTGTCTCGGGTTCCATTGATCTTTTAATGATATTTGATATGATTCAGAGTTTTCGTTGAAGCTTTTGAATCGATTCAATTGAGCCCTCTCTAACTTGATTTTGCCCTAGTTGATACGTATCAGTGTTCTTTGAATGGTATCAAACTTCATCTGGGTTTCATGATACGATTCAATCTCTTGCCTTTGCAAATTTGAATCGATTCAAACTTCATCTGGAAATTGGCTGATAAGATTCATTGTTCTTGTGATTTGTATCAATCTTCATTCTATCTAGATTCTCTCTTTTTTCACTATTTGAATCATATCATGCTTTTTATGATTCGATTCAAACTCGTTGTTTTGAGACTAAAATCAGCTCTTTTCACTCACACCTATATATACTCGTACTCACATACTTTCCAAATTATTGAAACAATTTACAAATAGGCTCTGAAATCTCCAAACTCTCTCTATATATATATATTCCTTCTTCAGATTAAACACTTTTTCTAAGATCTTTTTAGAGTGTGATCTAGATTGTTAGGGTGCTATAGGACTTGTAAAATTTGTTTCTCTCAAGGGTCTTGGTGGTGGATCAAGGACCTAAAGAAAAGAAGGCATTTTTCACCTCCAAAGGATTTTTGGATTGTTTCTCAACTACTCAAGGTTCAAGGGGACCAAAGCTTCGAACGTAGAAAAAGACAAATTCTCGGAGTAGAAGTTCAAAGGATTGCATGGACGCTTGTGATTTGAAAACCTTGTGGCTGTCCAATTTCAAGAGGTCTTGAAGATTAGATCTTGTGTTATTGCTTAGCATAGAAGATTAGGGGATCGAATGAATCTTTGTAATCATACACTTGTAAACATTTTCATCATCGTGGAAGACTATGATAGAGACGTTTTCTATCACGAAGAGAGGACTTACCCCTAGCGATGACGAAAAGAGGGAACCTCTATAAATCTCGGTGTTCTTCTCTCCCATATCTTTTTAATTTCAGCATTATATTTTTGTGTATATGAATTCATTGTGTGAATTGATTATTAATTGATTGTGAGTTTACTTTTTACTAAAACCTATCTCAATTTACTTAATTGAGATTTTATAGATTCAATTTTCTCACAATCAAAGTTGAAAATTAACTTCAAACAATTACTTCATATACCTTATGTTCATTTGTAGTTAGTTTGATTTATTGTTAATATGTTTGGTTTGAAATAGTTTAATTTTGTGATTTGAATTTGTCTATTGATTGTTGAATTGTCAAATAAGATTCAATAGTGAACTTCTCATTCATATTTGAATCTTCATTTCATTACATTGCTTTGTTCATATCATCATATTCAAGCACAATCCAATAGTCATCATCATTTTTTAACTCACACTTTCACAAACTCTTTTAAAAATAAAAAACATTATTCACCCCCTCTAGCGCCCTCTTGGTATCGTCATATTCAGTAAAAAATGAATCTAAGATTGCAAAACGTTTTTATGCAGAAGCAATAAACACAACATGTAGTGTTAAAAATAGAATATACATTAGACCTATACTAAACAAGACTCCATATTAATTGCTTAATGGAAGGAAGCATGATATTTCTTATTTCATCATTTTTTATGTACCTGTGACATCTTGAACACTAGGTTCATCTTAAGAAATTTGATGTCAAAGCTCAAAAGTGTATCCTCTTAAGATACTATGATGACAAGTTTGACGACAAAGAGCTTAAGAATGAAAAGTCAGAACAAGTTAAAAAAAATTTAAATATTGTGATCATTATTAAGTCATCGCCCTCTGTACAAGAGAACCAAAAGTAACTCCAAAAGGAAATGAAACCTTTGGCGTACCAGAAGATGCCCTAGATGGTGACCCATCCCTTGAACATATATGAGACACTTAGAGTGTTTGTGCTTCCTCTGGAAGTCCGTTCAACTAAAAAAGCTCACATCCAAAAGAACTCATTATTGGCAACACGGATGATCATAGAAAGACCAGATCACCATCTAGGAATGTATCTTCTCTAGTGGGACTTATGTAAATGATTGAACCAACCAAAGTAGATAAAGCTTTAATTGATGGTGGATGGATCTTAGCGATGCAAGAAGAATTGAATCAATTGCACGACCTATTGTAAATGAGGCACGACGGTGCCACTTGAAAATGCCTCAGAAATTGATTTTGCACAATTTGACAGTAAAACAATTTCAAAATTTTATTTTTCAAAGGTTTTGTTCTCAGAGTGCACTTATCACAACCCCGTGTGCTTATCATGAACCCTTTCAACCCAACAACAGTTTCAAGTGAGTGTGTGTGGAGTCCAGCTTTTTATTGCTCCTGTGTAAAAGGTATTATAAGGAAAACAAGTTCTAACCTTAGTAGTAAACATACTGATAAAATTTCACATTCATTTCATATAACCTAGATGGAAATTTTTCTTGTTCACTTGGTGTTTATTTTATTATTTTTTTATGGGAAACTGCAGAAGCACTTTTTATTAGAGAAAGACATTGTTCTCTTTATTTTTAGGACCACCTACACGATATAATTGGCAGTGATCCTATTTATTATTTTTCTTGTGCTTTGATCCCTTTATTTTTACACCTTATTTCAACCTTTTTGTTCCCCACACTAACTTAAACTGCTTTTCATTTGAAATTTTGAGGGTGCGTTTACAACTAAATTTAGAAATTGTTCCTTAAAATACCTATTTACAAACTTACTGAAAGACTGCAACTTTGTGAATTTCTCAAAGAGAAAGGTTCACAATAAAACTGACGTGGGTTTAGTGAGACACTTAAAGCAAAAGGTTTTATTTACATGCACTTTTTTATCATCAAAGTCAGCCTTTATCATTATTATTTTTTTTCTATACTAAAGAAAATGTTGCTACCTTGCCTTTCAGTTTGACACAAACAAAAACTTAAACAAGTGTAATTCAAAAGCTAAACGCTAAGGACACAAGACACAACACTTAAAACACTAAAGGTAATTTTATCCTCCCCCATGCTTGGACTAAGCATTGTCCTCAATGATTCAAAAACGACGAGAAAGGGGTAGGAAAGCTCACATGATTCAATGTCGCTCAGGTGGGTGCAACTATTTGATGTGGATTTGTTGAATCCGAAACATATCCTTCATGCGGCTTTTCTTTTATTATTATGCAAAACACAAACAAAAGAAATGACATTAACCCGTGGGTTGCCTCCCACGCAACGCTCTTTTAAAGTCACTAGCTTGACGATCAAAAAGAGTTTCTTTTTCTTAGTCTGTGTCAAGTAGACCATTGTGTGCAGATGATGCTAAAGAGCATTCCTTCACACAATGATCAATCACATCAATCATACAACATGAATCTTGAGTGGAAGGATTTTTCATTAAATTAGTGATCTCAAACTCAACTTTCTCCTCACCTACATGGAATGCCAACTTACCATTCTTGACATCAATTATAGCACCTGCAGTAGCAAGGAATGGTCTCCCTAGAAGAATTGGAACTTGGGAGTCCTCTTCCATCTCCATCACAACAAAATCCGCCAGGAAATAAATTTTTCCCACCTTGATAGAGATATCCTCAAGAATTCCAGCATGATATATGATGGAATGGTCAGCTAACTGTAAGGTCATTCTAGTAGGTTTCAACTCTCGTAGGCCAAACCTCTTAAATAGGGATAAGGGCATCAAGCTTACACTAGCCCCGAAATCACACATGGCTCTCTCAATAGTTTCATTTCCAATCACACAAGGGATGGAAAAATTGTCAAGATCATTAAGCTTTGGAGGCAATTTGTTTTGAATGACAACACTACATTCACTTGTTAAAGCTATTGTCTCATTATCCTTGATTTATCTTTTCTTTGACAAAATCTCTTTCAAAAATTTTGCATAAAGAGGCATTTAAGGCAGAGCATCAGAAAAAGGAATGTTAATGTAGATTTTTTTCAACAAATCAACAAACTTTTTAAATTGCGCATCCAAGTTAGATTTGGCAAGCCTATTTGGAAATGGTATTTTAGGCTTGTATGGTGCACTTGGTTTTTCAGCTTCTACCGTAGCTTCCTCACTTTGTGGTTCCTCACTCTTTTTCTCACCCTCATTGGTCTTACTTTTTACTTAAGGTTCCTCTAATTGCCTACCATTCCTAAGGGTGACAACATTCATTTAGGCTTTAGGGTTGGTTTCAGGCTGACCCGGAAAGACTTCGGCGGTTTTTGAGGAAGAAGCCACTTGTTGGGCTACTTGAGAAATTTGAGTCTCAAGCATCTTGTTGTGAGTTACAATGGAATCCACTTTTGAAGTCAGTTTTATAAGAGAGTCATTCAAAAATCCAGTTTGATTTTTAAACCTTAGTTTTGCTATGTTTGGGACATTACAAAATTTTCTAGCAAAAGTTCCAAGTTGGATTTTTGAGGGACTCTCTGGTTTGTTTGCAAAATTGGGTGGTGTCATTGCTTATTGTTGTCCAAATGGATTTGAAAAATTTCTTTGAGCGTAGTTAACTTGCTCAGGACTTAGAGAAGACACACCTAGTTTGCAATAAATGCCAATATGACAACCAACCCCACATATTTCACAAGGAGGCATAACAGAAGGAGGAGTAACAGCATTTACACTTAATTTGTCAAATTTTTGAAAAAGTGCGTCCACCTTAGCAGTTAAATGATCAAGGGCAGAAACCTCATACATACCTGCCTCTTTTTTAGAGGGGGACGGAGCAACAACAGTGATGGCTCTCTCACTTGTCCACTGGTAGTGGTTTTGAGCCATATATTCAATGAGAGCATAAGCATCCGTGTACTTCTTGTTCATTAAGGCTCCACGTGCAGCTGCATCAACAGTCACTTTTGTGGTATACAAAAGACCATTATAAAAAGTGTGGACTATCAACCATTTCTCTAAACCGTGGTGGGGGCAAAGCCTTAGCATTTTCTTGAAACGCTCTCATGCATCGTAAAGAGATTCCTCATCGTAAATGTTTAATTAAGTAGAAAGTGTTTTGGTTCTACAAACTGTTTTTAAGTCCCAAAACTTCATATATTCTTTTGCAGTTATACTTATTCTATAAACAATCAACGAGACTTGCAAAGCTTAACGACATCCTGCAGTGTCCGTACACATTTTTCTTAAGATGCTATACATAGGTTTATTATTGTTTTATTTAATTAGGTTATAAGCTTTTGTTAATGATGTTTCATTGGCTACATGAAAACTCCTTAGTTTAACCATTCAATCATTTCAAAACCAAGTTGATAATTTTTTTAATTTACTTTACATTTCATCACTTTTAAGACATTTTAATTATTCTTTGGTCTTTTGGGGGGATGGAGAAGGATCAATTTGTTGCCGTTGTTATCCTTGCATTCTTATAGTGGCTTTTATAATGTTGACATGCAATATAAATTTCATATCTATGAAATTATTGTGTTGTATTGTACTTTTTAAGGTTTATTTTTTCTATCTTGTTTTACAAAAGGTTCGGGAGAAGCATGTGCAATGGTGCTGAATCTCGAGGAAATATAAATGGTGAGGTTGTGATATCAAAGGTTGAGAATTGCCATGAAGAAAGAATGCGAAATACAGAAGGTAGTGGCACTGGTCTTCTTCAACGTATATATCATCATCTTAGTACTCTTCTTCCTACCATTACAGTATCTGAGGTCAGTAATCTCTATCTATCATTCTATATATCTATCTGTCTAACTGTCTCTTCGTGTTTTTGTTATGTGGACAGAGCAAAGTTTTTCTCATGTTTTCTAAACTCGTTTGTTGCCTTTAGAAGATGAATTTAAAACATTTTGAAAACCTAACATGATATCATATAATGAACTAACTTTTTTTGTTGACATATACACATAAAAACGAAAACAGAATATAGGTGTCATGGGATCCAAGTCCAACCCACACACCTACACTATGTCCCAGTAGTAACCACTGCACTTCAACAACATAAGGAGCACATAATAAATTTAAAGGTTTCCATAATTAATGTTTGTATGGTAACTAGAAGTACATATTCATTTATAGCAAAATGATAAGGATATTCTCGTGAAAAATATTGTATGTTTCAATATAATTTTTATAACCAACGGACATCAGGCTTAACAAACATGAGTAATACTTACGATCTATCAAGGTGAGAATGTAATTGCATCGGGGATTCGGGGTTATATATTGTACACTTCCATTAATAAAGTTAATTGCTCTAAAAAAAATAGATAATTTTTTCCAGCCAATTTGTCATTTCATGATAAAAGACATTTTTCACGAGTAAAATTCTTTTTCATAGGAAATATAAAATATAAAGGCATGCAGTTTACTTCTAGTGTTTTCAATTTTAATTTTTAGCCGAAGGTTAACACACAAAAAAAATATAATCTCATATTGTTGCAGTCGGTTACTCCACACACGTTCACATTTAGAAGATTTGTGATCATTTGATTGTCGATGTACTATCGAAAAACTAAGTAGATGTTTTTTGTAAAAATTAAAATTAGCGAGCCCGAGATCATTGCGGATAGTTCGATCTCAATCAGACGTAGACATGAAGCCTTGATGGCGTAAATGTAGGGAACCCAAGTTAATGAAGTATATTTCATTGAAACTATCACAACATATAGTATATGAGAAATGATATTTTTACAATAATTTCTTAATAACTTAAAGATCAAATAATTATTCGTTATGTACTTTGTCATGAGTTGGATATCTACAACCTTAAAGATCAAATAATTAATCTCTTCTATTGTACAATGAGAATGCAAAGGAACATCAATAGAAAATTATACACACAAAAAAACACAAATGGAAGACATGCCCATGAATCAGATTTTGGGTTTCCATCTTCATTGTTGTGAATGAGTCAGCAGTGTCCTATTCCAAATTATTTAATACTAGTATATATTACTATTATAATACTACTATTTTTTGACAACTATAATATAATATATTCTGCGCGTGCGTGTGTTTAATACAGTTCATCATAATAAACCATGTCTTGTTCTTCATAGTGTTTGTCCATAATTCTTGAATATTTTATTTTTGTCTTATAAATAAATTATGACTATGATTATGGTGTTCAATACTATGCCTTTAAAGCTTCCATCATTTCTTTAATATTAAGTTTAGATTCAAATGATTCTTGTTTTATATGACCCCCGTGTTTCTTGCTATAAGTTTATGTTGACGTCATGACATGGATCACCTTCCCTTAAAAAAATAGGCTAAATTTTTCTTTTCGTCTCTTAACTATTTTTTTGGTGTCGTTTTGGTCTTATAAGTAATAAAAAGTCAGTTTCAGTCCTTTTAATTTCATCTATGTTACACATTTTAGTCTCTTCTGTTAGATTTAATTCAAAAACGTTAAAGTAAGTACACGTGTCATTTTGACATTGGCTTTAACTTTAATTCATCTTTTTCCTTCTTCTTGATGTTCATCAAGAACAACAAACAAACCCAGGAACCTTCATCATCAACTCTTCTCCAACAAATACAATTCAAGAATTTTTTTTCAAGAAAATCAACATCTCTGCCACCACTATTTTCTGGAAGAAAAAAAAAACAACCCATTTTCAAATTCAATATAAACCCTTCATCATCGTCGTCGTCGTCGTCGTCACCACCAATCCTTCACAAAAACCCATTTTCGGATCTAAACTCATCATCGTCAATCCTTCACAAAAATCAACTCATTTTTTCGGATATAATATAGACATTTTTTATGAACATGAACAGACCATTTCTAAACCTTACAATTTAAAATTTATGATTTCCCCAAAAAATCTTTCATTTTCTCGCAAGACTCATCATTCACGGAGATTTTTTTTTTTACAGTTGTGTTGTTACCCTTCAACGCAGCAACCTTGAATTGGGATTTTTTTTTTTTTTTAAATATGCAGCACCATTGTTTGCAGTTATGGGAGAATTTTTAAACGCAACAACCATTTTTTTTAAACACAACAACCTTCATTTTCTCGCAAAACCATTGTTTGCCATTTGGGGTTAAACACAGCAATTTAGCCAAAAAAAGAGCAATTTAGCCAAAAAAAAAAAATAATGTAGAACTATATCCTAGCTAGTCTAAACTCTAATTGTCTAGGATGCTACACTAATATATTATGAGAGAAGTGAGATTTGGGAGCAACTTTACATTATTATTATATTTCCCGTTATTCATTTTCACTTATTGTGTCTCTTTCTTCCTCTTAACTACGTTGTTAATAATAATACATCTTACTAGATTTTCATAATGTCTGGCGAGTCAAAGTTTGAATTCTATTTGAGAAGGATATTTACATTTAGTGGCTGTCATTCATCATATAATAGTACCTCCACTCTAGGGAATTTAAGGAAAAAAATAAATACTTCATAATACATACTGATTCTATATTAACAATCTAAAAATAAATCATATAATGTCGATAATATTTATAGAGACGTTTAGAAAGTGATCTCAAACTGAAAATATAGTAAGATTTGATGATTAGATATATGTGTAATTTTTTATTATTTAATTAATTTATAGTACATATTCTCCATTAGAGTTGCTCATTTCATGGACCATTTGCCAGCAGTTTAACTTGAAAGTTCGGCATGGATTAGTTTTTCATAATATACACACACGTTCTTCCCTAAAAAAATCATACACAATAGTAATTAGTATTTTTTTTTGAAGGATTTAATTAGTATCTTTTTTATGAACAACACAATAGTAATTAGTAAAATTACAATACTTTTTGTTGAAATATATGAAATAACAATGCAAATAATTTGCATGCAGGTGAAAGAAGAGTTGCAATCGCTCTCAAAGATTGCGTGTCCCATAACAATGACAAGCCTAATGATATATTCTCGGTCAGCTATCTCAATGTTTTTCCTTGGTCGACAAGGAAAAGCAGAGCTAGCTGGCGGTTGCCTAGCACTCGGTTTTGCCAACATCACTGCAACCTCCGTTCTCAAAGGCCTAACAATGGGAATGGATCCACTTTGTTGTCAAGCTTATGGAGCCAAAAGATGGTCAGTTCTTAACCAAACACTTTTCAGAACACTATGTCTCCTCCTACTAGTTACAATCCCAATTTCACTTTTATGGCTAAACATGGAACCACTCGTTCAATTACTAGGTCAAGACCCTAGTGTCACAAAAGTTGCACAAATTTACATGCTCTACTCAATTCCTGAACTATTAGCTCAATCTTTTCTCAATCCATTAAGAACTTTCTTAAGAACTCAAGGCTTAACAACACCAATTACTTTGGTTGCATCAATTGCAGCACTATTACACCTACCAATAAATTATTTCCTAGCTACATACTTAAAATTAGGTGTAAAGGGTATTGCCTTAGCCACTGGAATGAATTCAATTAACATAACATTAGGATTGTTGGTTTATATTGTTTTCTCAAATAAACCACTTAAGCCATGGCAAGGTGTTAAAATATTTGACTCAATTTTCCATGGTTGGAAACCATTGCTTAGCCTTGCAATTCCTAGTTGCCTTTCAGTTTGTTTAGAATGGTGGTGGTATGAGATAATGCTGTTTCTCTGTGGTTTATTAAGTAACCCTCAAACTTCGGTTTCTACAATGGGAATACTTATTCAAACACTTGGTTTTCTTTATGTGTTTCCATATTCACTTAGTGCATCTTTGACAACAAGAATCGGTCATTCGTTAGGGTCAGGACAGGCCTCTCGAGCACAAGGAACAGCTATAATTGGAATTTTGATCGCGTTTTTACTTGGAGTTTCGACTTTTATTGGATCGATTTTAGTGAGAAAAAATTGGGGGAAATTATTTACCGACGAGGTACAAATTATTGATATGATAAGAAAAATACTTCCGATTTTAGGGTTATGTGAAATTAGCAATTGGGCACAAACGGTATCGTGTGGGATTTTAGCTGGCACCGCACGTCCTTATGTTGGTGCTAGAATTAATTTGTGTGCATTTTATTTAGTTGGGTTACCAGTTTCAATTTTTGCTTCATTTGTGTACAAATTTGAATTGGTTGGTTTGTGGTGTGGAATGTTGGCAGCACAAGTTTCTTGTTTTTGTATGATGGTGTATACATTGATTCAAACCGATTGGGAGCAACAAACTAGAAGGGCATTGGAGTTGGCTCAGAAAACAACAGAGCAAGAAAGCGTAATCGATGAGGAAAGTGTATTGCTTGATTCTCTTTAAGTGAATGTTTGGATTTGCGGTTGAAAATTGCAAAATCGCATTCCAATGCATGTAACTGTGGAAGTTACAACTTTTTGTTGCCGCGGTTCCAAACATGTTATACGGCTTTTAATGCTATTAGAAGCATTTTTTTCCCTTTCAAATTACACTTTATTAATAGGTGGATTTTGTTCAAATTTCTTTGATATAAAAGAATACTCAAATCCATTCTATTTTTAGTGAAATTCATGGAATACCCCCTATGATAAAGTGTTAATTTTGAAGAGTTTGCTTTTTAATATCGATCTTTCATTTAGTCAATGAGATTTTTATAATTCATTTTTTTTTTAGTGATGGTAGCTAGTCTTTTTAAGTGTAAGTTATTTTCCTTTTTGAGTAATTTTATTCATTGTTCATTCATTAATTGTAATAGGCAATTCAATCTGAAAACTTGCTTGTGATTAATGTTTTTCCATGATACATATTCACTATTGTGTGCAAAGTAAAGCTAGCTGCATTGTGAACAACTGGTTCACAATCAAGCTTTATCAATATTGTTGAAGTGTAGATGGAATTGGAATTAGTATTAGTTTGTTATGGAGTAACGTTTAGTTGGTTAGAGGATTCATTTAAGTTTGATTGTATAAATACTAACTCCATGGTAGCATTTCAGTTTGTGTTGAATGAATATTTCTTCATTTTTTCTCCAATCAACCGTAAAAGTTAACATTCCTTGACTTATTCTATGCCGAATGCGAGAGCAAAGATGAAAAATTGACTAAATAGAGGTAAAAATTAAAAAGGATAACTTAGAAAAAAAAAAGATTATCTATTGATCCCATATTCTAAGTCCGTTGACTACTACATTTAGTCGACATATTTAGAATACGATGATCAATGGGCAATCCATTCAAAGAAGGTGCAAACATTCAAAGAAGATGTAATCCTTACTCTTGCAACAGAAGCATGTAAACAAAGGTATATTATATGTTTGCCCGATTTACTGAAAGAAAGTTTTTCCATTCAAAGAAAAACCAACTTTTTCTTTAAACATTTTGCTAGTGTATTTTTCAAAATTTAATTTTCTTCTTCTAAACTTGCAAAATTTTCACATTTGAAAGAAACATTAGAACATCTAGTAGTTTGGGATTTTTTATAAGAAAGCTTTAAGGATTTGCTCAAATCTTTTTTTAAAATGGAAAATTTATTTTCTTAAATATTATAAGATTTTCTTTTGAGAAGTAATTAATTTAAGGGAAATGCTAACTTGTGTACACACGGAATAAGTTATTGAGTCAAAAGTAGAAATACATTGTTGTAATCAATGCATTTGAATTTAATTTTTTTTACTTTTAATTAATTGAATGCACGAAATTAAAAAAAAAAGTTTCTACTTTTAGGTTGATTAACATGTGCCCTAAGAACACAAGTTAGCATGACCCTTAATTTAATGATCATATTGGTTTTCTCTTATAATTCCTCATATGTAGGCAATTGATTAAGTTTATTATCACTTGCCTCATTCTCCTCGTAGCAAATATCTAATAAGCTAGCTTATAACGGATGGGCTTATAGCGAATATTTGATAAGCTAGCTTATAACGGATGAGCTTATAATGGATGACTTATAAGCTAGCTATAACTAATAGCGGATAAGCTAACTGATTGAATTTGTAGTGTTTGGTAAAATTAGCGGTTAAAGTAGCTTATAAATATAAAATGACATAAAAAATATGTATTTAATTAATATTTCTTTTTCAATTAAGATTACCTGGGTAAAACTTAGATAAAAAGTGTTAAGCTTTAAGCTATAAACTACTTGAATTATAGCTTATCCCAAATCACTATAAGCTCATAAAAATAAACTATAAGCTCGTGAGAAAGTGATCGTTACCAAACAAGTCTTTTTTAGTCAAATGAGCTTACATGACATAAGCTATAAGGGCCCGTTTGGATTAGCTTATTTTAGAGCTTATATAAAACAGCTTATGCAAATAAATAAGTTTTTAAGGTAGTTTATGAAAAAACAGATTATGAAGATACAATTTTTGTTAGTGAGAGCTTATAAATTAAAATAAAAGCTAATTTATTTACATAAGCTATTTTTCATAAACTCAAAATAAGCTCAAACCAAACGGGGCATAAGTCATAAACTCAAAAATAGGTCTTACCAATGAGACCCTAGACCCTTCTTCCTTTCTTGTCCTTTCTTGCCTTCTTTTTGTTTTTTTTTTATTTTAAAAATGACATCTTTGAAATGGAGACCGAACTTTACATCTTCATATGTGACCTTTTTTTTTTTTACATTCATAGCATGTAATGGATGAAAATATTTCTTCCTTTTTTTTAATAAGCAAATTTATGTTGATAATGAGTAAACTAACACAAGAAGTGCAAAGCAACTCCAAATAAAACATATATATTTAAACAGGGTCGTCCCTAACATTTTCAGGGGATTAGGTCAAGTTTGAGAAATGGGTCCCTTAAATAATATTTTATAATTTTTTTATAAACAATGCATGCGACACGCATTAATTATGACAGTTGACATCTCAAATATGTTGGCACCCCAAGTTACCATAATACAATGTTTTTAAATCCCAACTATGCTGACATCCAAAAATATGTGTATGTATTACTAATAAAAAAGAATAACAAAAAAAAGTTGGGGGCCAAACAAAACCCAACAAAACTAAATAAAACGAAATGTAGGCATATCAAACATATCTACAAAAACCAGCCCTAATAAAACTAGGATATACATATTGAAGTTGTTGTTGGTGTTGGAGTTGTTTTGATGATGTTTGATTAAGACTAGCACCTAGTGATCCATGATCTTAAGTTTTTGCAAAGTGTCTTATGTGTCAAGTTCATTTTGTGGCTACACTTCATTCTCTATACCTTTGAATCGTATCACAAATTGTTGATTCGTATCATACTCCGCAAGTCTAGTTCTTAGAAGTGTATTATTTGTTTTGGTTCTATATGTTTGTTGTTAGAAAGGTTGTGATGTTTAGAGTCAAGTTTATTGTTCAATGTGTTCAAAATCCTTTCTTAGTGATTTGATTCGATTCACATATTGCATTCAAACTCTTAGGTGTTTGACTCATGAAAAATTGTTCAAAAATAATTTTTTAATATTTTGAATGGATTCATGTATATGTTGAATTGATCCATTAAAGTTCTCAGATGTTTGGCTCATGAAAACTGCATTTGAATATATTTAAATCTGTCCTGGAAAGTTTTGATTCGAATCAAATTATTTTGAATAGATTCAAAGCTGTTCTGGAAGTGCTGATTTGATTCAAAGTTTCTTTGAATCAAGTCAATCTTCATCTGGAATTCTTTGATTCGAATCAAAGATTCTCTAATTCTATTTAATCTTCATGACAACCCGGATTTCATATTTTACACTATTGAATCGATTCAAACTTTTATGATTCGATTCAAACCCATTTTTTCAGTGTTATTTTGGGCCAAACTTACTCATATCTCACTCACCTATATATACCCTTACACACACACTTTTCTATTCACTTAATCAATTGCAAGTAACATTCTAGAGTCTCCAAACCTCTCTTTCCACTTTTTCTTCAGATTAAACACTTTTTCTAAGATTCTTTGTGGATTTTGAGTCATAAATTGCTAGGGTGCTATAGGGATTGTATATTTGTTTCCTTCAAGGAACTTGGTTGGGAATTGTCATACCCCATTTTTTGACCCAATTTCGACTCATTTTACTCGTCTTTTAAAGCCGAGAATTTTCGTCGTTTCAGACGAAATTTCGGCAGGCAGGTATTTTAAAATACCTCATTTTTGTTCCGAAGTCGACCGTTTTTATTTTTATTTTTATTAATAGTTTATTTTTATTATTTTATACTTATTTCCTTTTTTAAATTTTCATTATTAATATTTTCTTTTTATTTTTAATTATTTTTATTTATATTTCAGTCTTTTTTTTGAGTCAGGGGCATTTTTTTCCACAACTTTCAACCAATCCTAGTTTTGGGTCCTTTAAATAGTGCATTAGAGGTTAGTTTTGAGGGGGTCAGAAAATAATCAAAAAACAACAGTATAATCAAAAAAAAAAATCCAAATCGGCCATCACCAAAATCAATAAAAAAACCCTAATTTTTCACCTTTCCTTCATCAACACCAAAACCAAAACTCGACCAAATCTGAATCACAACAATTTCACAGAACCGAACAACAAATCACATAACCCCATCATAAACCAAAATCCGGCCACCACCTCTCACCCATAATCCAAGGCCAAGCCAAAACACAGCCCAAAATCACACAGAACCAAAAGCTCATAGCCACCACACGCGGCCACCAACACAAAAATCTCAAATCCAAAAACAACCACAATCCAGCAATCCGAACCATAACCATCTCAAATAAAAAAAACCATATATCCGAACCAAAACAAATCGAAACCATAACCATCTCAAATCAAAAAAACAAACAACAAGCCAAGGTCGAACCAAAACAAGCCAGAACCGAACCCAAACATCCAAAAAAGGTGATTTTTCTTCAAGTTTAAAACCTAGATCTAAGTATTTTGAAAAAGATTTAGTGATTTTTGACCGGATATACGGAAAGAGGACGAAAAAGGATTCTTAGAAAACTAAAAAAAATTGAAAAAGAAGGAATTTGTTACTCCGGCGCGGTGGCGCCGCCCCCTGGGCCGGCTGGCCGCCGCGCCGGAATACTCTTTCGGCCAAGATATTTTAGAGAGAATGGAGAGGGTTTCGGTTAGAGAGAAGGAGAAGAAAGATGGGGAAATTTTTCTGAAAAATCCCTTTTATACACATTTAAACTGGCCCAGTTGCAGTAGGCTTAGCACGGCCCATCTGCTCTTCCCTCCTTCTTCTATCAGTTTTCTTTCTGCACCCCCCCTTTCTACTCCTGCACCTCCCTTTCTTTTTTATTTCTTACATTTTTTATTTCCATTTTCTTTTTAATTTATTTTGGTTATTTATTTCTCTGCATTTTTATTTAATATCTAGTATCACATGCATTTTTATTTTCTTCTTATTTTTTAAGCAACATATTTATTTATTGTCTTGCATATCATGCATTTTTATTTTCTTCTTTATTTTATGCAACATATTTATTTAATGTTTTGCATATCATGCATTTTTATTCTTTTTTTATTATGCAACATTTATTTTATGCAACATTTTTATTAGAATGTATTTAGGGACAATGTAAATATAAATGAGAATATTGCACCGACACTCACATTTATGTATTCCGCTTTATGTCGAAAACGATAAAAATGGAAAATAATGACCGTATCCGAGGAAAAGGACCCTCATTTGATCCAACGTCATTTTGAGGGATCCGGTGCGTTTTAGATTATCTCAGCATACCTTAGCTTTTGGACCTTAGGAAATTAATCAAAATTTTCACAAAAAATCAAATAATCAAAAAACATTTCATATAATCAAAAATCCCAAAAAAATCAACCTTGGATTTCAAACCAAGTGACTTTTCTTTTCCAATCAAATTTTAATCAACTTTAATTATCTAAACTTTTTCTTCAATTAAAATCAATCAAACTCACATTTTTATTCTTCTATATCATTTCAGCCTCTTATCTTTCTCAAACTTTTTTTTCAAACCTTAAAATCAATCAAAACAAATCACTCGGCTTTTTACCCCAAACTACGTGATTTTGATCCCGCTCGGGTACGTAGGCAAAAGACTTTGTCTTTCCAAATGAACAAAATAACAAAAACATTTTCCATTCTTTCAAACTCATCATTTTAGTCCTTCTTATACTTAGGCATTTATTTGCAAACAAGTAACTAATTTAGCATAAAGATAAAGATAAAACGAGAGGTTCCTATAGAGTATTATAGACGTTTAGGGTGCTAATACCTTCCCATTGCGTAGTCAACCGCTGGACCTTTGATCTCTAAAAAATAGGGTTTTTTCGAACTTTCCCCCTTTTCCTCGGAAAAAATAAAAGCTCGGTGGTGAATCTTAATTTTGTGAGTCAACGCTAACCAATAGCTTGATATCCGAAAATCACCGCGACAGAAATGGCGACTTCACTGGGGATAGTGTGGTTAAACCTATCTCGTTTTGTCTTTATCTTTATGCTTTATTCTTATTTGTATTCGTAAATACGTGCTTAAGTGTTTATCTTTACGTGAGTGGTGAGATAAGTCCTACACCCGGACTTGAGGGAAACATAAGATAGGATGGTGGTATAATCAAAGTGTCATACCAAGAGTAGTCTTGGGTTTTGGTACATGTGATATAACCCCACTCAATGGAGGTCTCTTAAAGGTAATACCATGTCGACATGAGTAGACGTGTTTGGCATTGTTATTTTTATGCGACCTATGAAGTTGAGGACCTTTAGAGTTACCTTTAACCCATCTTGGCCTTTTAGGACGTAGTGCGGTGGCTAAATAAAGAGTAGTCTTGAATTGGTTGATACACGATACTACACTCAAACGAGACTTTTCTACGAATATTGTTGGACCGGGAGTAGTCCCGTAATCTGATAATATTCAGAAGTGGTCAATGACTTTGGGAACTTGGTAGAACCCGTAATACAGGTACATGTTAAACCATAGTCCTTACTAAATGGCGTATTTACCCTCTTTTGAAAATATATTTACACAAATAAAAATCTCCAATCTGAAAAATATAACTCTCGAAAATATCTTCCTTCTGGAAACACACGCAACTTGGAGTACAAGTAACATGAATGAATTCTTCAATCAAATCTTCAAAAGATCACGTGTGATAATAAACAGCTCCAAGGCGCGAAATCAGGGCACACTGAAGTCGTACCCACATGTTGGAACATTGGGTCCAACATCTTGCTTGTATATTTGATTTAGCAAAAATGAAGCCAACATACAAATATCCAACAATCTCCTCCTTTGGCAAATTTTTGGCTAAAACAATTTGAGATCATACTGACAACCTAGAGGGATGCCATACAAACATTTCTTCAATCATCATAAGCACACAACCATGAAGAAAGGTAGCACATCTTCAAAAACTACTTCAAAAGAATTCCTCAAATCCAACGTAGCCGATAAGAATGTTGTGGAGTATCACTAAAGAATATCAAAGGCGTGCAACAGCGGAATAGAACACACGTATTACCAAAGTGAGAAAAATAAATCCCCACACATACAAGCAACTGGCACCGGATGTTTCAACATTTTGTAACACATCATGCCATACTACATATCTCATACAAACTCATATGTATATCACACAGCACAGTATCACTCCCCCTGAATATAAGCATATCACACAACACAATATTACTCCCCCTCAGGTAGTATTCCCCCTTAATGCAAATAAAGCATAAACTACCAAAACTACTCCCCCCTTTTTAGCCACAATTTTGACAAAAACAACCATGCATTCACCAGGAGTAGAAAGAACAAGAACAACAGTAGCAGAGCATGCTGAGTATTAGGTTACAGACTATAGGCACAAAAATCCAGGGCATAGCCCACAAAGGATACCGAGAGCTGGCACACAGTCATAAAACATCTATTCTGAGGTTATAAGCATCCAATATAGACCAGTACATCACAGCACCACACACATACTATACCCATCATACTAACCATATAGTTCACAAAGCTGCTACAACCAAAGATAACACCATAGGAGACATACCATTTCCAACAGAGGCATAAGAAAAAATTGTTCTTGGAAACATCAGATACAAACCAGCAGAGATAACAATGTCTGGAACATGTGGTCCAACAAGCAGCCTATAGTCGAAGGTCAAAGACACGCCCTTTTTGCTTCGAAGTTCATATGGCCTCACAATCTCAGGGTGTTGACTCAGAATACTCTTAGTGATTACACCCAGAAAAGTTATTGGAAGCTTCACAACATACGTCCCAGCTTGCTTTATAACATCTACCAACACCAGTGACACTTCTCATAACACATATCTTCTTCCTGTCAGGGGACATGATGTCTAGGACATCATCCTCAACATCTTTCTCAGTATCACTATATCATAAATTAGCAGCAGCGGTTTTAAACAACCATAAGATCCCATCATGTAAGATTCCTCAACATATAGCAGTGCATATTAGAATCACACAGACATAGCACCCACACACCAAGTCTTCACAGAAGAACAAACACTTCATAGCAAACCACTAAGAAACATGTAGTAATAGTAACCACATCTAAATATAATACCTCTGAGCATTAACATATTTGAACCTCAAAACTTTAACCCACATCAGGTTGATCTTCAATCACATCAGGTTGAGGATTCTCAGGAAACTCAACCATATCAGCATCAGTTTGGGGGATCTCAGAACTGGTTTCAACAACATTAACAAGTTGGTTCGGGGATGTTTCAACATCCGGTATGACATCAGACTCAATTTGATTAACAGGTTAGAACAGAGTCAACAAGCACATGATGTGGTTCAACAACAGAGTCTTTAGCAAGATCAGTGAGAGGAGTCATTTGGTCAGTTGATGGTTCAGGACAGGTTTCTTTAGTGGGTGGTTCACTAACAACATCATCAACAACATTAGACTTTTCTAGGGTCATATCAGAGATAGGATTAACCTGACTAACAGACTCAAAGACAGGTTCCACAGATGTTTCAACATTAGCATCAACATTTGGATCAACACAGGTTTCGACATTAGATTCAACATGAAAATCAGAAGCAGTTGCAGATGGTCTCAATGCATTCACAAAAGCAATAAAAGCTTCAGTAACATGAGGATTTATATCCACAGAATCAAAAGGGCTTGTGGAAACATTAACCGGTACAGATGAAACAACATGAGAACTTACATTTTTAGCAGTCTTCAAAATGACAATGATTTCCCTGATTTCTCGTGCAACTCTAGTTATAGTAAATAGAAAGAATTTGTTTGCACATTTCAACACCTGTAATTGTTATAGATTCTCATATAAGCAACTACTTAAAAAGCCCCTTAACTTCTCAAACTGCACATAATTGAAACCTTAGTGATAATATCTTCCAGTTGTTGTTTAGTTGTTATATGATCAAGGTTCACAACTTTATCTTCAACTAGCTCCTTGATGAAAAGATGAACAATATCAATGTGCTTGGTTCTGCTATGTTGAATGAGTTTCTTAGAAATATTAATCGCACTCACATTGTCGCAATACAATGTTAGAACATCTTGTTCAACATTATACTCCTTTAGCATCTGCTTCATCCACACTAGTTGGGAACAACTGCTACCGGCTGCTATGTACTCTGCTTCAGCTGTGGATAGGGACATACAATTTTGCTTCTTGCTAAACCACGAGATCAGATTATTTCCCATAAAGAAACATCCTCCAGAAGTGCTTTTTCTATCATCTGCACTGCCTGCCCAGTCAGCATCACAGTACCCAACTAACATAGAGCTTTCACTGTGAGAGTACAGAATGCCATAGTCACTAGTGCTATTGATATATTTTAATATTCTCTTTACTTGAGTAAGATGACTCATTTTTGGTTCAGCTTGGTATCTAGCACAGACCCCTACAGCAAAAGTTATGTCTGGTCTGCTTGCAGTAAGATATAATAGGCTTCCAATCATGCTCCTGTATAGACTTTAATCAACTGCAATAACCTTTTCATCTTTGGTCAACTTCAAATAGGTAGCTGCAGGTGTTCTCTGATGACTTGCATTTTCCATACCAAACTTTTTAACTATATTCTTGGCATATTTACTCTGAGAAACAAAGATTGTTTCTTCCATTTGCTTGACTCGAAGGCCAAGAAAATAGGTCAGTTCACCCACAAGACTCATCTCAAACTCAGACTGCATCTGCTGAACAAAATGTTGAACCATCTGGTTTGACATCCCACCAAAGACAATGTCATCAACATATATTTGTGTTATCATAAGTCTTCCATTCTCTTCTTTTGCAAATAAAGTCTTATCTGATCCTCCTTTTCTATAACTTTGATTAACAAGAAACTGTGTGAGTCTCTCATACCATGCTCTAGGTGCCTGCTTTAATCCATATATAGCTTTCTTCAATTTGTATACATGGTTAGGAAAATTAGGATCTATAAATCCCTTTGGCAGTTCAACATAAACCTCTTCATTTAAGTACCCATTTAGGAAGGTACTCTTCACATCCATCTGGAATAGTTTGAATTTAAGGATATAAGCCACCCCCAAAAGTAATCTTATGGATTCCAATCTAGCAACATGTGCAAAAGTTTCATCAAAGTCAAGTCTTTCCACTTGAGTATAACCTTGAGAAACTAGCCTTGCCTTGTTTCTGGTCACAGTTCCATTTTCATCAGATTTGTTTTTGTAAATCCATTTAGTCCCAATGACATTTATGCCTTCTGGTCTTGGAACCAAATCCCACACTTCACTTCTTTTGAATTGATTCAGTTCCTCTTGCATTGCATCAATCCAGAATTCATCAGTAAGCACTTCTTTAATATTCTTGGGTTCAAGTTTGGACACAAAACACGAATTAGTGATCACTTCATTAGATCTCCTGGTTATGATTCCTTGATCAAGGTTCCCAATAATCAGTTCTTTGGAATGGTTCTTCTGAACTCTGATTGAAGGACCCTTACTTGTTGACGCATGATCTGGTTCAATTTCTCCTTCCTCAGATTCAACTTCATTTTCCTCAACTGGTGTATCTATCTGTTGTGCGGATGTTTCAACATCTGGTTCCACATCAGGCACTCTGTCTGCAGGTAAATCATTTATCACAACATTGATTGATTCCATTACTACTTTGGTTCTGGAGTTAAATACTCTATATGTTTTGATGTTTGTAGAGTATCCAAGAAAGATCCCTTCATCACTCTTGGGATCCATTTTCCTTCTGTTTTCTCTATCTACCAAAATGTAACACTTGCTTCCAAAAACATGAAAGTATTTGACAATAGCTTTTCTTCCATTCCATAACTCATACAGGGTAGTTGTAGTACCTGTCCTCAAGGTGACCCTATTGTGAACATAACAAGTTGTGTTCGTTGCTTCAGCCCAAAAGTGGTAGGGCAGATGTTTTGCATGAAGCATAACTCTGGCTGACTTTTGTAGGGTCCTGTTCTTCCTTTCAACTACACCATTTTGCTGAGAAGTTATAAGGGCTGAAAATTCATCCTTGATTCCTTCAGAGGAATAGAATTCAGTGAACTTAACATTTTCAAATTCCTTCACATGGTCACTCCTGATCCTTACAATGACAATATCCTTTTCTCTTTGCAGTTGTGTGCAAAGATCTTTAAAAACATCAAAGGTATCTGATTTTTCCCTAATGAAATTTACCCAATTAAATCTAGAGAAATCGTCAACAACCACAAAAACATACCTCTTTCCACCAATACTCTCAACTTGCATAGGTCCCATCAAGTCCATGTGTAGAAGTTTAACTACCTTGGAAGTTACCTGATGTTCCAACCTCGAATGCGACATTCGAGTTTGTTTACCTACCTGACATTCCCCACAAATGTTGTCCTCAACAATCTTGAGTTTGGGTAATCCTTTGATGGCTTCCTCAGAAATGGCTTTCTTCATTCCTCTTAGGTTTAAATGACCAAGCTTCTGGTGCCACCGTTTAACCTCTTCTTCTTAACTCACAAGGCATGTAGTCAAGTGTGCTTCTTCTTGAGATACCCACAAGTAACAGTTATCCTTAGATCTATTACCTCTCATTAGCACTTCACTTTTCCCATCAGTTACCAGACATTCAGTCTTGTTGAAGTTCACTTTCATCCCTTGATTACACAACTGGCTTATGCTAATCAAATTGGCAGTTAGCCCTTTTACTAATAGCACATTGTCTAACCTTCGTAGTCCATTACTGATCAAGTCTCCAATTCCAAGAATTTCTCCTCTAGCTCCATCACCAAAGGTCACATAGCTACTAGTGTAAGGTCTTATATTTTCAAGAAATTTACTAACTCCAGTCATGTGTCTAGAGCATCCACTGTCAAAGTACCAGTCTTCCCTAAATGATGCTCTTAGAGAGGTGTGAGCTATCAAGCCAACATTTTCACATTTTGGTCTCCATTCCTTCATGACATTGATTACAACAGGTTCAGATTTTCTTTGCTGGAACCGCTTAGGATACCCATACAACTTGAAACAGAACGGCTTTATATGCCCCTTTCTACCACAATCATGACATACCCAAGGGCGAGATACCCCCTTGCTCTTAGACCTCTGATGTTCCTTCGGATGTTGCAACATTGGTTTGCTCATCGTGGGATCATATGTTCCCACAGCAGCAACAAAATTCTCATCTTGATTTTGTTGTTTCTTGTTTAATGCCCTATAATCAAAACCTATGCCTTTTGGTTTCCCTTGATTTTGACCTTCTAATATTTCTTCCAGTAAATCAGTACCCGTGTTCATCATTCTAACATGCTTCTTTAAGTGTTTAAGTTGGGAGTTTAGTTGAGTTACCTCATCATTGAGATCAGAAATTTTTGCTAAATGGTCACTTCTTTCAGCATGCAGTTGACTGATAGTCTTCTTCTGATTCTCTAGTAACTTGCAAACTTCTTCACTTCTGATGTATAGATCTTTGTAAGAGGCAGCTAGTTCTTCATAAGTTAATTATTCATCACTTGGCTCAGTATCAGACATGCATCTACCAGTTAAAGTAATGACATGCTTAGCAGACTCATTCTCCACTTCTCCTTCTGAGTCATCTTCATCAGACCAAGAAACAACCAAGATTTTCTTTTGTCTCTTGAGATATGTGGCACATTTTGTCCTAATGTGACCATATCCTTCACACTCATGACACTGAACTCCCTTTGATTGTTTGCTTTTCTCATCAGTTCTTGTCTTCTTCAAATCATTTTGTTGCTTACTGATGTTGAACCTCATGTTCTGACCATTTGGCTTGGGTCTCCTGTCAGCACATTTTAGAATCTTGTTAAACTGTCTTCCAAGTAACACAAGTGCCTCTGACAGGCTTTCATCATCCTCAATATCTCCTTGTGACTCCTCAGCATCAGCATTTGTAACAAAGGCAACGCTTTTCCCTTTCTTTTCAGTCCTGTTGTTGAAGGCTATTTCAAAATTCTGAAGAGATCCTATTAGTTCATCAACCTTCATACATGAGATGTCTTGTGCTTCTTCAATTGCAGTCACCTTCATATCAAATCTCTTAGGTAGAGATCTGAGAATCTTTCTAACGAGCTTTTCATCCGACATTTTTTCCCCAAGTGAGTCAAAGGAGTTAGCCATGTCTAGGACATTTATGTAAAAATCTTGTATGTTCTCATCCTCCAACATTTTTAGATTTTCGAACTTATTAGTAAGAAGTTGAAGCCTTGACATTTTCACTTTAGATGTACCTTTGTGTGTAGTTTTGAGAATCTCTCAAGCATCCTTAGCCACAGTGCATTGCTTGATCAGTCTGAACATGTTCTTGTCCACTCCATCAAATAAAGCGTTCAATGCCTTGGAGTTTCCAAGCGCTAGTCCATCTTCTTCCTTGGACCACTCTTCTTTTGGTTTCAGATCAGCTGTCTTCTTTCCATCTTTGTCAAGCACCACAGGATGTTCCCAACCCTTCAGAACTGCTTTCCAGGTCTTACTATCTATAGATTTAAGGAAAGCACTCGTGCGAGATTTCCAATAGTCATAGTTGGAACCATCCAACAGAGGTGGTCTGTTCACAAATCCTCCTTCCTTATCCATTATGCCAGAAGATAACTTCCTTGGAGCTCACCCTAAAACAGGCAGGGTGCCTGCTCTGATGCCAATTGAAATTTCGGCACAATAGTTTCCTGATGTTGTATGTAATGTTCCAACACTGGGACACAGGTGGAACGTTGAGTTTAATGTTCCAACGTCAGGTTAAAGATAAACAAACAGAACCATGAGAATATAAAAGACAAAAACGAAAATGGCACATGTTATTTGTTAACCCAGTTCGGTGACAAACACACCTACTCTGGGGGCTACCAAGCCAGGAGGAAGTCCACTAGTGTAGTCCTAGTACTAAGTTCTCAGCAAACTCCAAGTTTACAACTTATCACCTAGATACTACCCGTACTGACTTCAGCCTAGGAACTCCTAGACCTGAGATCCCATCTCACATCCACTTAATCAATCACTGCCCCAGTGATCTTAGACTTAAATAACAAATAGGAGACACACTCCAATAAACAGTATGATGAAGACACCTTCAGACACAAACTAACACCGTACTTCAAAGCTTAGGTGTAGTATATAATATTACAACTCAACTAAAACAAACCAACTCTAAGCTTTTGATATTCAGTAGTAGCAATAGAGTGGTATACAGAATAGAGCACACGGCTCAACAAAGACAACCTAAAGTTGAAACCCTAAAATATTCTTTCAATGACGGCTTCGATTATTTCTTCAAGAGTGGTGTCTTCTTTATATAGCCTTCAGCAGCAACATATATTTGAATCAAATATTCTTCTCAGAAATATGTTGAAACAAATAATTCTTCAGAAATATATTTCCAAGATTCCTTCTAGAAATATATTTGCACAATTAAATCTTCCTTCAGGCTAAACATATTCTTTTCAGAAATATATTGAAACAAATATTCTTCAGAAATATATTTTCCAAAGATCTCTTTTGAAAATATATTTACACAAATAAAAATCTCCAATCTGAAAAATATAACTCTCGAAAATATCTTCCTTCTGGAAACACACGCAACTTGGAGAACAAGTAACATGAATGAATTCTTATATCAAATCTTCAAAAGATCATGTGTGATAATAAACAGCTCCAAGGCGCGAAATCAGGGCACACTGAAGTTGTACCCACATGTTGGAACATTGGGTCCAACATCTTGCTTGTATATTTGATTTAGCAAAAATGAAGCCAACATACAAATATCCAACAAAAATGTCTTCTTTATCCAACTTTGTTTTATTTTGTGTTTTTTTCTTGAAAAATGGCAACTCAAAGAACCAAAAAAAAAACTTTTTTCTTCCTTTTTTTTATTTTTCTTCAATCAATTGCAAAATATCTGCATTTACTTGTTTACTAAAACTGATCATGAATCATATATGCAGTTCAAACACCAATAAACCTGTTGAACACTATAACCCCATGCTCTCTCCCAACTTTGATTTCCCTGTCTCTGAAGCTGAAGAGGAGGAGGATGAAGAGATTCCCGACGAGATCTCTCGGTTACTAGAGTATGAAAGGAAGGTCATTCAGCCCCATAAAGAAGCACTGGAAGTGATTAACTTGGGTTCCGAGGAAGATAAGAAGGAAATCAAAATCGGGGCACTGCTCGAAGCGACTGTTAAAGAGAAGGTGATAGAACTGCTCAAAGAATACGTCGACGTGTTTGCATGGTCATACCGAGATATGTCGGGGTTAGATCCTGATATTGTGGAGCACCATTTACCTTTGAAGCCCGAATCCGCCAATTAAGCAGAAACTGAGAAGAACTCATCCAGATATGGCTCTCAAGATCAAAGAAGAAGTACAAAAGCAAATTGATGTAGGTTTCCTTGTCACATCTGAGTATCCTCAATGGTTGGCCAACATAGTGCCTGTCCCGAAGAAAGATGGTAAGGTCAGAATGTGTGTCAACTTCTGAGATCTGAACAAGGCCAGTCCAATGGATGATTTCCCTTTTCCCCATATTGATGTGTTGGTCGATAGTACTGCCAAGTCCAATGTCTTCTCTTTCATGGATGGTTTCTCCGGTTACAACCAAATCAAGATGGCACCTGAAGACAGAGAGAAAACGTCTTTCATCACGCCTTGGGGCACTTTTTGCTATAAAGTAACGCCATTTGGTTTGATAAATGCAGGTGCTACTTATCAGAGGGGCATGACTACTCTCTTTCACGACATGATGCACAAGGAAATCGAGGTTTATGTGGACGATATGATCGTCAAGTTGGGAACTGAAGAGGAACACATTAAGTATTTGCTGAAGATGTTCCAACGTCTGAGAAAGTATCAACTTCGCTTGAACCCTAACAAGTGTACTTTTGGTGTCAGATCTGGGAAGCTTTTGGGTTTCATTGTTAGTCAGAAGGGTATTGAGGTAGACCCGGACAAGGTCAGAGCTATCAGAGAAATGTCTGCTCCGAAAACAGAAAAACAAGTAAGAGGGTTTCTCGGGCGACTGAACTATATCTCCAGGTTCATCTCTCACATGACCGCCACCTGTGGACCAATATTCAAACTACTCCGTAAAGATCAAGGGATTGTTTGGATGGAAGATTGCCAGAGAGCCTTCGACAACATTAAAGATTATTTGCTAGAACCTCCGATTCTTATCCCTCTAGTTGAAGGAAGACCTCTAATCATGTATCTGACCGTGATAGAAGATTCTATGGGTCTTGTGCTCGGACAACAAGATGAGACCGGAAGAAAGGAGCATGCAATTTATTACTTGAGCAAAAAGTTTACAGATTATGAGTCTCGGTATTCCATGCTTGAGAAGACTTGTTGTGCTCTAGCCTGGGCCGCCAAACGCCTCCGTCATTATATGGTTAATCACACCACTTGGTTGATATCTAAAATGGATCCGATCAAGTACATCTTTGAGAAGCCTGCTTTGACAGGAAGAATTGCCCGGTGGCAGATGTTGTTGTCCGAATACAACATTGAGTACCGCACCCAAAAAGCAATCAAGGGAAGCATCCTTGCTGATCATTTGGCTCACCAACCAGTTGAGGACTATCAGCCTATTAAGTTCGATTTTCCAGATGAGGAGATCATGTATTTGAAGATGAAAGATAGTGATGACCATTACCCAAAGAAGGTCCAGATCCTGACTCCAGATGGGGTTTGATATTCGATGGAGCCGTTAATGTCTATGGTAGTGGAATTGGGGCAGTCATCATTACTCCTAAAGGCACTCACATCCCTTTCTCTGCCAAGCTGTTATTTGATTGTACGAACAACATTGCAAAATAAGAAGCGTGCATCATGGGCATCGAGGAAGCTATTAATCTGAGGATCAAGAACCTTGACATATACGGAGATTCAGCGCTTGTAATCAACCATATCAAAGGAGAATGGGAAACTCGCCACCCCGGCTTGATTCCTT
>WNNG01000504.1:0-51904 GCA_018208015.1 Medicago ruthenica | reverse complement strand
ACGGACGCTAAGGCGATAAACTCGCGCAAGGCGTAAATGTTTTGAAATAAAAGACAGACGCACAGGGGCGTAAAAAGGTTTGAAAATAAACGACAAACGCGCGGAGGCGATAAATTCGCGCAAGGCGTAAACGGTGAAAATAAACGCGCAAGGGCGCGAAATGTTCGGATTGACCACGAGGGCCAAGAAAAGGGTAAAAATGGCAAAAGGGGGCCAAGGGAAGGTTGAGCGTGCTAGATGCGTCAAGGGTGGAATGACGGTTGCCCGAGCGACGAGACATACGTCACGCATTCGTGCAACCAAGGTTTGGGGAGACATACGTCAAGCCATTCCCGTTTCATTCAAGTTTGGTTTTGTCGGGGTTCTAAGGAATCTCAAAGGGAACCAAAAAAACGCCTTAAAAGGAAAAGTAAAAAGAAGGGGATCACGAAACAGTTTGTTGTTCGAGTTTATTAAAATCATGAACATTGCTCGTTACTTAAGCTATCGAAACTCAAGAACAAGCGTAGTTCAAGTTTGAATGGCAAACAAAATCATAAGACATGCACAAAATTGGAAAGTCCACAAATTCGGCTCATTTTCGTTTGGTTTAAAAAGGATGAGCAAGCTCGGCTTAAGTTCGCGTTTAGCTTATTGCTCGAACTTGGTTTGAAAATTGAAGAACATAACTTGTTTCACAAGTTACTCAAAATTTATCGCACGAACTTGTGAAATTTTCAAAGTTGTGCATGATTATGAATTGGGTTTGGACAAAAAATGGTTTTAAACCTCTTTAGGTTCTGAATCAAGGGCTGGAATCCCAAAAATTTGACATTTGAATGCCTGATTCATGTTCTGAGTTTCACATACTTCGCAGAGCAACCAGAACTTGGCTCTGCGAAGTCAGGTTCTGATATGTTCGCAGTGCGAAAATACTTTGCTCTGCGAAGTATGCGAAATTTGAACTCAGAAGCTGTTTCTGAACAAAAGTTCAGAAATTGCTTCTAAACAAGCTTCAGAACCTAAAGGGGGTTAAAAAGCTTTGCAAAATTGAAGAAAAAGGAGGGTAGGAACTCAGTTTTAAGGCTTGGCCCCTTTGAGATCCCTTTTGAGTTTCAAAAGGGGTTTTTTGTGCACAAAATGAAATGGGACAAAGCAAGAGATGCAAACAGCAAACAAAATGAAAGAGAAAGATTATAGGAGACTTACAGAACTCCTAGCAATGCTTGAGCAAGATTGGAAGTGGCTTGCTTGATTGGTTAGAGGTTATGGAAAATGAACTCTAACTTGCTTTGGTTTGTGATGAATTGTTTTGATGCTGCAATGTGATGGGTTTTTTTGTGTGGATTTCGTGTGTATTGGCTGTGTATATGACTCTGGTTTTTTCAATGTGTGTCAATGTGTTCGTCTCTATGCCTTGCCATTCCTTTTATAGGCAAAAAATGCAATCTTTGCAATGATGAACCATATCCTAGAACACTAGCTGATTTGGGCTAAGTTCAGGCTAGAACACTTTGCATTTAATGCTAATGGATAGAAGTTGCTTTGCCTTGTGCCAAGGGGCAAGATCTTGACTGATCTCAGCCACAAATGCAGCTGATTCTAGAAGGTAATGATGAGAAAAACTGAAAAACAAGGCAGCTGCAAAAGGGGTGATTCTTGGGATCAATCCTTGCAATCTTGGAAGGTCAAGCAATGAAAACGTGTACTGCCATGTACAGGGAGATTGGGGGAAGCAAAATGAGCATGTGGGCTGGTGTGTGGGAGGAGAAATCCAGCTCAAAACAGGGCAGCACAAACAGCTTTTTGCAAGTAAAAACCACTTAAGTTTGACTGGTTTTGGTAGAGAAAAAGGGAAGGAAAGGGATCAAGTAGCTGGCTGGCAAGCTCAGGTTGGATGATGGGTCAATTTGGAGGGACAAGAGCTGACCAAGGGCAGCCAATTTGATTGAGCACATGATAGGTTGGAAGAAAATCCTTCTTTCCTTTTACCTTTAATGTCACACATTAATTCTTGCCTTGCTGCACCAAATCAGTCACAAATAGCAATAACAAAGATAATAATACTAATAATAACAATTGCAATTGAAAACAAAAAGGATAAATCAATAAATAAAAATCTGCAGAAAAAATCGCAGAGGTCGCAGTGCGAAGGTGATTTCGCACTGCGAACTCCCCTTTTTTAGATTTTTTGTATTTTAAAATAAAAGGTGAATAATAAATAATAATAATGATGATAATGAAAATGGTAATAATAAAAAATGTAAATAAAATAAAATGCAATGAGAATGAAAATGGTGATAATAATAAAAAGGATGAAAAAACTTAATATTATTAATTAGTAAAACCTTAATAATAATAATAGATAATAATGATATTATTAATGAAGAATAGAATAATATTAATATTAATAATAATAATGATAATAATAGTAATAGTAATGCTAATAATGATAAAATGCAAATAAAATACTATGACAAGAATGAAATGATAAAAAGTAATAATAAGTAATGAAATGATAAAAGATAAAACAAAATAGAAACATAAGTCAAACAATGGGGTATGACAGGTCTGATATAGATCCTGTTCTGAATATAACATGTTGTGTTTACAGCTTCTGCCCAAAAGTACTTAGCAATTTTGGATTCATAGATCATGGTTGTTGCCATTTCTTGTAAAGACCTGTTCTTTCTCTCTACAACTCCATTTTGTTGTGGAGTTCTAGGAGATGAGAACTCATGGAGAATTCCATGATCTTCACAAAAATTTTCAAAAGGTTCATTTTCAAATTCCCCACCATGATCACTTCTGATTTTTAAAATTTTCAAATTAGTTTCATTTTGTACTTGTTTGCAGAATTTGAAAAACACATCATATGTTTCATTTTTGGTTCTAAGGAATTTAACCCAAGTCCACCTACTGTAATCATCAACAATTACAAGTCCATACTTCTTCCCATTGATTGAAGCTGTTCCAACATGACCAAACAAATCAATGTGAAGGAGTTCTAAAGGTTTAGAGGTGGAAACAATGTTTTTAGACTTAAAAGAAGTTTTTGAAAACTTTCCAATTTGGCATGCACTGCACAGTGCATCTGAGTGATAATCAATCTGAGGTAAGCCTCTAACCAGCTGTAACTTGCTAAGCTTAGAGATGAGTCTCTAGTTAGCATGTCCCAGCCTTTTGTGCCACACCCATTTCTCATCACTCACAGACAGAAGACAAACAACCTTCTGCTGTACTAATTCAGAAAAATTGATTTTATAAACATTGTTTTTCCTACTACCTTTGAACACAACAGACTTATTATTGTTGTTAATTACAATACAAGTGTTCTTATTAAACAAGACTTCATAATTACTATCACATAATTGACTTATGCTAAGTAAATTATGTCTAAGTCCATCTACCAGCCAAACATTATCAATGTACAGGGAAGAATTACCTATCTTACCAGTACCAATGATCTTTCCTTTCTGACTTCCTCCAAACCCCACAGTTCCTCCCTCTTTCTGAGTCAGGGTTTGGAACATACACTTGTCTCCTGTCATATGATGCGAGCATCCACTGTCCAGGTACCAGGACCTTTCCTTTTCTCTGGATGACAAGCATATCTGCAATAGAAATGATCTCAGACTTAGGTACCCAGATTTTCATGGGTCCTTTGGGGTTAGTCCTGAAAGGTTTTGGCTTTTTCATCTTGTGTCTGAAGTTATGATATTCAGGCTTGTTCTGATACTTTGGATATGAATCCTCATATCTTGAATAAGTCTGAGTTCTAGAGCCTGAGTTCTTCAGAACCTGAGTTCTCAAGGGTCTGGACTCAGATTTCTTCAGAACCTGAGACTTGAAAGTCTTTGGTTCTAATTTGTTTAGAGTCTGAACCATTGAGTACTTTGGTTCTGGTTTCTTCAGAACTCTAATTTTGGTAGCTTCAGACACAGGGCAAGCTTCAGTTTTACCTTTCTTAAAACAGTCAGAAGCAGAAAACAGATTTGCTTTCTTTTGCTTGCTTTGCCTGACATTCTGAGATTGAAAATGTTTTGCATTGACTGGTTTAGTAGTTTTTGAAGTTTTCATAAACCCAGTCTTTGTAAATTTTGAATTTGAATTATTCAGACTCTGAGACTTACTAGTTTCAGGTTCTGAACTCTTCAGACTCAGAACATTTTCAGGTTTAGACTCTGATTTTCTCTTACTCTTAGGCTTAGGACCTTTTGGCTTAGATTTAGGCAAGGTTTTAACATCTGCCTTCATCTTACCCTTAGGTTCAGAAGCTTTAGAGTCTGAGCAGTTCAGAACTTCAGACTCAGTCTCAGTTTCTGCTATTTTCAGTTTCTCAGAATGATCAGAAGCAGGCACAAAGCATATTTCATTGCCATTCATATTATTTCCAGAACAAGAAGGTGTGTTTGATTCATTTGAAAGTTTGAATGAATCATTGTTAAATCCAATACCTTCACCTTTGTTTCTGTAAATACTATAAATCATAGAAGCAACTTTACTTCTATTGATACCAGTTAAAATGAAGTCCTGAAGAGCAATTTCATGTTCATTAGGAATTGCTTCAGGTTTCTTATGAGTCTCATCTCTGAGTTCTCTAACTTCTTCATCAAACTCAATTATTTGATTCTGAAGTTTGAGATTTTCTTCAGACATCAAGTTAGTTTTATTTTTCAAAGATTTTATTTCACCTAACTTGCTTTTGAGGTGACTCATAAGATCTTTAACTGTTTCAATTAATTCAGATCTAGTGAGTTCAGAATATACCTCATCTTTATCATCTGAATCTGAACAAGATTCTGCATCTGAAAATGTAGTTGCCATCAAAGCTAAGTTTGCTTCCTCTTCATCAGATTCAGACTCATTGTCCAGATCATCCCATGTTGCCATGAGACTCTTTTTAAATTTGTTTCTAAAGTTACTGGACTTTGAGTTGGACTTCTTTGATTTCTCTTTAGACTTTTCCTTCTGAAGATCAGGAGAGTCAGCAATAAAATGCCCAGGCTTCTTGCAGTTATAGCAGCCCTTCTGATCTTCCCTCTTTGAACTGGATCCTCTAAAGTTACTGCTTCTGTTAGAGAATTTTTTCTTCCTATTCATTAGATACTGAATTCTTTTAGAAAGCATTGCAAGCTCATCAGCATATGAATCTTCTTCAGAATTTCCTTCAGGAAATTCTTCTTCAGATTCAATTACTTTCAAAGCTTTAACATGCTTTCTCTTAGATTTCAGTGCTATTGATTTTGGTTCTCTAACAGACTCATCCTCATTGAGTCCCAGTTCATGCACCTTGAGGGAGCTTATGAGATCCTCAATACTTAAAGTATTCAGATCCTTAGCTTCCTCAATAGCAGTCACTTTAGGTCTCCATTTAGATGGCAGACTTCTCAGGATTTTGTTCAAATGATCAGCTGTGGTATAACTCTTCTTCAGAATCTGAAGTCCAGAAACCAGAGTCTGAAATCTTGAGAACATTGTCTCAATATTTTCATCCTCTTTCATTCTGAACAATTCATATTGCTGAACAAGAATATTTGCCTTAGCTTCTCTAACTTTTTTATTACCTTTATAGTTAGAGCAGAGGGATGTGAAGATGGCCTTTGCTGTAGACTTGTCACTCAGCTTCTGGTACTCAGTGTGAGGTAGGGAATCCACAATGATTCCTCTCACATTGTGATGCTTTCTATAGATTTTCCTTTCTGCATCACTCAAGCTTCTTCTGTTGACAACAACACTTTCTTCATCAACTGGAATTGTGATTCCATCTTCAATAATGTCCCATAGTGAATCATCAATACCAATTATATGGCTATACATTTTACTCTTCCACCATGAGAACTTTTCTGGGTCACCAGTAAACATAGGGGGTTTATTGTGTAACCTGGATTTTCTATCATCTGTACCATAGTCATATGATACAGAAGTATGTCTACCACCAGGAGGAGGAGGAGGAGGTGGAGGGGAACCACTAGATGACATGTTTTTCTCAGGATCCTACTGACACACTGTTAAGTGTTAATATCAGAACCGGAGCTCTGATACCAACTGAAGGTGAGAAAAACACACAAGAAGGGGGGATGAATTGTGTGTTCTCAAAAACTTGGTTTTTCTTTCTTTTAAAAAAAAAGTTGAGTTCAGAAACAGGTTCTGAACTATTATCAAAGTTTAATTGCAGCGGATTCAAAATGAAAAGAGAGAGGGAAAGAGAGACACACAATGTTTTATATTGGTTCCTTCCACAAGTTGGAAGTAGTCCAGTCCCCTTGTTACTAACAAGAGATTTTAACTATAATCAGATGATTACAATTGCTCAACCACAAAAGAAGAGACTTCCAGTTGCTCAACCACAAAGGAAGAGGCTTCTAATGCTCAAGACACTAAGTCAAGAGGCTTCCCAATGCTCAGACACAAAGTATTGAGACTTCCTGCTCAGACCACAAAGGAATGAGATTACAACTTGCTCAAAACACTAAGTAATGAGACTTATGATGCTTAACACGCAGACTAAGACCAACTTGATTTACAAAGAAGGTAATTTTGGGTTGAAGACTTGATAAAATATTAGAGGTGTTCACTTAATACAACACAGGTTAAGACTCTTAACCTTAAGAAATTCTAAGATACAAAGATTGAAAGAATTTCTAAGTGTTTAGTGAACTGCAATTTCTGGACAGCAAAACAGAGCAAGTTTCAGACAGTTTTTGTTCCAAGAGTCTTAGCAGATTTCTTCTTCAATTCTTCTTCCTTTTATAAAGAAAATTAGAGCAGTTGAAGAAAGCCAGGAATTAAGCAAAGAGTCGTTGCAAGTAGTGAACTAGGATAGCTGAAATTGTGTGCTGAACTTTGCAGAAAACCAAAGCCCAGCAGCCATATTTGAATTCGCTTTCCTTAAAAGCTGGGGAATGTTTGAGTCAGGGAGACAACTGTTCCATTGGAGTTGTTCTGACATATGCAGGCATTAAATGCGCACAGTAACAGTTGCTTTTCTTGCCACATCAGACTTCAGAAGCACTGTTCATCAGACACACTGTTCATCAGACGCACTTCTTCAAACGTTGACTTTTGTTGACCTTCAGAAGCTGCCTTCAGATGTAAGCTTTAGACTCAGCCTTCAGATACCCTTCAGAAGCACCCCGCAGACTTAGGCTTCAGACCTAGTTTTCTTCCAGCTTTGCAACATTGCTTCTAAGCTTTCCTTTCTTGCTCTAAGCTTGTTCTTTCATTACCATTATCAAATACCATTCAACAAGAACGTGGTTCTGAAATAACTTGAACAAAGCATTAGCAAATAACCAATTTTCTTTTCAATACTTTGTTATCATCAAAACCTTAAAGAGAGATGTTCATACAAATTGTTCCAACAATCTCCCCCTATAACCACTGAATCGATTCACTTTGAATTGATTCACTAAGTTGTGAATCGTATCACATGCGTGAAAATCTGATTTTTGCTCTGCATTGTGGCCACTCATTCAAAATCCATCTTTCCCTCTTCCTCACTTAGCAGTTACGAACCCTAACCCTCCAATAACCTCCATTAACCAATTTTAACCCTTTTCTTTTCCATTTCAACACAAAATTACTCAAAGCTTCCCAATCAAACTTCAATTCTTATTCCCAACCATTAAACTAAACAAAAATGGGTCCAAATTTGAACACAAGAGGCGGTGGAAAGAAGGGCACGAGCAAGAGAAGGGTGCAACCTCCGACACCCCCAGCTCAAGAAGGAGCGGGTATCTTTGTTCAAGACCTATTACCGGACGAAGATTATGACAGTATTTAGAGAAATTTCATTATCAGAAGTTTGTTGCTCCTCAATTTTACTATGATTTAGGAGACATTTAAAGTATGAGTTTTGGGTTTCATGAATTTCTGGAATTTTAGAAATTGGGAGGTTTTGTGAGTCTTAAGAATGATTTTGATGAGTCTCAAATTAAAGTTTTTTTACTGTAATGCTCAAAGACAAGAGGATGGTGAGTTTTGTATGTCCTTTCAAAAATGATGTTGTAACACTCACACCTGCACGATGGTTAAATATGATTGGATTAGATTGTAGTGATTTAGACTTTGAGGGTAGTGACACTTTTTCTAATTACAACAAAGTTGATTTTGTTAATAGTGTGTCCAAAACTGGTATTGGGGCTTTAGAGTACTCCAATTTTAGTCTTCTTCAATTGAAATGTGCTGATAGGATGTTACACTGGGTGGTGGTTAAGATAATCATGAACAAGCAGTCTTACTATGGTAGGATTGATGACCTTGATCTTAGTATTATGTGGGTGCTGAAAAACAGAGTGAAGATTAATTGGCCCTTGTTCTTCTATAATAGTATGATGGCTTACAAGAATGACCTTAGGAAGAGGCTTCCATATCCCTCCCTTATTGCCAAAGTTCTTAGGGTGAACCGTGTGTTCAGTGCCGGTAGCCTACTCACTGCTCCAAGTAATGAGAGTGCGCTAGATAAGAGGGCAGTTGGAAAGATGCAATTATCAAGATAGTAGAGGAAATTGGTATTATGATGATAGGGCTCAACCGGTTAGCACTTGGTACTATGGTCATGTCACAGTGCCGGAAGGAACATATCCAGACACTGTTGAGGCTATAAGGGTAAACATGGAGATCGAAGATGCCAATCTTGACGGTGATGCTGAGATGGAGGACGCTGATGAAGATGATGAGAATGCCTCGAATTATGATCTGGATCGTGATCAAAGTCATGGGGGTTTTGACTTGAGTGTTGTAATGAATGGTATGCAAGATCTGAAGATGTTTATGACACAAAAAATTGATGCTCAGGACCTGTAATTTCAGGACCTAAATCGAAGGTTGGATACACCGGATGGTCAGTTTCAGGAGATGAGGGCTTCGTTTCAAAGGTGGGACAACTTAGGAGCCTCACCTAGTGCATACTTCAGCTCCTCCCTTCCCCAATCAAGATGGAACTGGAACCTCAAACCCGGATGGCCCTGATGCTTAGTGACTTCTACTTTTCATTCATGCATTTTTAATTTTTGTCCTGACATTATGCCTTTTGGCTTGGTTTGTAATAATTTCTTTAGACTCATGCACTTTCCCTTTTTGACGTTGTCAAAGGGGGAGAAAGACCTATGTTGATGTTTTGGTAATGTTTAAACTTATGTTGCTCTTATGTTTGAACTACAATATTTTTCATTTGTGTTAACTTCCCTTTTTGATCGCTTATGTGTGTGATTGCAAATTGCAAGTTGTTTATATGTGTGATTCCAAATTGAAAGTTATTCCCTTAGCTTGTGCTTGTATGAATGATTGGTGGTATATAGACTTCCATATGCCTATATTTCTTGCATACTAAGTTTCAGGGGGGCTAAGCCAACATCATCAACATGGTGTTTGACATCATAAAAAAGCGGGAGATTGAAGCCATGTGTAGTTTTAGGTCTTTGTTTTGATGATGTTTGTTAGATAAGTAATAGTGTTTATTAGATTGTTCATTTGATGATGTTATAATGTTGATAGATATAGGCTAGAATCATGTTAAAACACTCTAGCATTTGTGTTCCCTTGTGTTCTCTTATTCCTTATGTCAAATATAGTATACACACATAGAAAAGTTCTTTTCTTTTGGCAAAAGTCAATTTCTAGCATTTTGATTCAATTCATATTATTTTGAATTGTATCACAAGATGTTTCTGCCATTTTCCCTTGTGCCTTGTAGATTTTGAATCGATTCATGAATTGATGAATTGTATCATGCATGAATCGAATCAAATTAGTTTGATTCGTATCACTGTTTCTCTCTGGTCTTGGTTTTTGGCTTATTGATTCAATTCACAAGTTATTGAATCGTATCAACCTTCATCCTGGGCAGTTTGATTCGATTCACTTTTGATCTAAATTGTATCAATATTCATATCTCATCTTGCTTGTCTTTTTGCTGTCTGAATCACATCACACATTAAGTGAATCAATTCACTATGTTGTTTTTGGCCAAATTTTTGCACTTACCACTCTTTCCTATATATACTCATATCATCCTAACACCCAAAAACATTGAATCATTTACATATATTCTCTCTAGAGTCTCCAAACCTCATTGTCCATTTGTTCTTGAGATTAAACACTTTTTCTAAGAATCATTGTTGTCTTTTGAGCCATAAATTGCTAGAGTGCTATAGGGATTGTAAGTTGATTAATTTCAACAATATTGATTGGGAATCAAGGATCTTAAGTGAATTTAGTAATTTCATTCCACCTCCAAGGGTATTGGGGGTTCTTTCTAAAGTTCTTGAGTTGAAGGGGATCCAACCACCGGATGGAGCAAAGAAGAGTTCGAGTGAAGAGGGAGTGGTTGCACTGGTGATTAAGGATTCGAAGAATTCAAGAAGCACCAATTTCAAAGGGTATTTGAAGATTGAGGGAGTGGTTGCATAAGAATTGAAGAGCTAGGGTAGTTTGAAGGAATTCTTGTAATTACATTGTAATCAAACATTCAAGTTTAGTGGCATTCCTTGGTGGAGACGTTTTCCATCAAGAAGAGTAGATGTACCCCGAAGCGAGGACGAAAGGGAGAACTACTATAAATCTCGGTGTCGTTTCTCTTCCTTTTCCTCTTTAAATTTCTTTTAATTGTGTATATGCTTGTTTGATAAATTGTTATAATAGATTGAATTAGGTTTTCTATTAATTCACTTTGATCACATATGGATTCAATCTAGTGTCAATTTATCAAACACATATACCTTGTGTTCATTAGTATAATTGTTTTAATTGCTCTTAGGTTTGGTTTGAGATTTATCTAGTTTTGTACATTGTGTGAGAATTATCAAACATAGATTGTATTAAGATTTGGCTTTGAATCTCTCAATTCTTAGTGAATCTTATTATTCATTACATAGTCTTATTACTTTTGACATTGTCATTGTTTCAAGCATAAATCCAATTAGTCATCTTTGTTTTCAAAACTCGATTCGCTAAAAACTTGATAAACTTTTAAAACGATATTCACTCCCACTAGTGCGTATTACCTTGCCATATAGACCAACTGTATATGCTAATATTTGTTCTAGAGTGCAGGACCATAGATAAAAATTTACAAATGGATTTTTCACATATTTGTTTTGAAAGAACAAATGAAGAGCTAAAGTTTCATTTGAGAAGCTGTACTTTAAGTCAGACTCTGAAGACTGAAGACTCCAGACTCAGACTCTGAAGACTGAAGCCAAGCTTAGAAGCTGAAGTTCGGGCCTCTGAAGCATCTGGGATATCTGCTATGGTGGTTAAGAATGTCAGAAGGTCAATGGATGTCACTATCAAGAAAGGACAAAAGTACAACTACAATCTCCAACATTCCCATGTGCTACGTACGGAATCTGAAGCCACGTTTCTTTGGTATAGAACGGATCATTCCAATCTTGGGAAAGGTTTCAAAGTCCTTCATACTTAGTACCTAAACCAAATCAAGTAAAAGATCAACAGTGAAGATCAAGCTTCTCCAACGGACTCTATGATGATTTGGCACCTCTCAACGTCTCTCTACTCCTCTATATAAAGGACTATAGATTTGAAGTAAAATACAAGACTTTGCAATTCTTACAAGTGACAATACTCTGCCAAAATCTAAACGCATTAAACACTTAGAATTTCTTAACAATCTTCTCATCTTAGAAATTATGTGTAACTTTATTTGTTAGAAGTCTCTTACTTAGTGTTTGAGCATAAGAAGTCTCTTACTTTCTGTTTGAGCAATAGAAGTCTCTTACTTTGTGTTTGAGCATAGGAAGTCTCTTGCTTTGTGTTTGAGCAATTTGTAATCATTGGATTATAGTGAAAAATCTCTTGTAAGTGACAAGGGGACTGGACTACTTCCAGATTGTGGAAGGAACCAGGATAATTGCTTGTGTCTTTCTCTTTCTATCTCTTTTACCTTTATCTGCTGCATCAGACTCTGAAGTTTTCGTTCAGACTCTGAAACTCTGTTTTTGACTTAGAACCTCAGACTCAGATTCTGAATTCCATCAGAACCTGATCTTTGTCTTAATCATTTTTAGAGAAGAAAAAGTCAACACAATTCAACCCCTCGTCCCCCCTTCTTGTATTTTTCTCACCTTCACACACATGGTTAGAAGAGGACAAAAATTGTACTGTCAGACTGTAGAAGAGGAAAAATCTGACGTGGGGTCTGGGTCCCTCGAGATCTTCTGTACTTTAGAGTCTGCCAGCGCATTAAGAGTCATTGAGAAGCTTCGAATCAAGGACGTTGGGTCTTTTCGTGATATGGATAATTCTGTTGATTAAACATTTGAAATTCCTTTGCTGAAACTGAAATTATCCTTTCATTCTCTTTGTCCTTGAAGTTATTTGTTTGTTTCTACGCATGGTCAGAAGAGGACAAAAACTGTACTATCAGACTTTGATAGAGATAGTTGCAGAAGAGGACAAATCTGACGTGGAGTCTGGGTCCCTCAAGATCTTCTGTACTTCAAAGTCTAGAGTTCTTCAGAGTCTGATGTAGATCTTCAACTTCTGAGTAACATCCTTTCTTCTAATCCAAGGTGTTGAGTTCTGCTTGACCTTTCTTCAGATCTTCTACCATAGTCTTTGAGCTTCTCTTATGATTCTTATGCTCTTATACATGTTCAGACCTTGTTAAATTTTAATCTATGATCTTGCACACTTGAACATATATTAGCATATCCAATTGTTCTTTAATACTTTGTTACCATCAAAATCTTAGAGAAATTGTACAAACAAATTTTGTTCCAACAAGCCTAGGACATGATTTAGGTAACATATGAAAAATCCTCTAACTAATCTAACTAAAAAAGAAATATTGAAAGACATCGACAAAGAGAAATATAAAGATAAACTAAAATGTCAACTAGGCTAAAAAAAATGAATTTGGATTGTTTAACTATCCAATATCTTTAAGGATAGAGGCTAAAATTTAATTTCAATTAGACGAAAATATATATATTTTTTGCTATCTATTTTCTTTATTGATAGAAGTTAGAATGCCAATTAGGCTTATTAGAATGAACTTTGATTGCTTAACAATCCAATATTTTTATGGATAGAAGTTATGATGCTAATTAGGAAAAAAGAAAGAATTTTGGTTAACTATCCATTTGGTTGTGGTGATGGTAGGATAAATGTTGTTATCTTGTGGTGTTGAACATTGAGAGTGATGATAAATTTGAAGATCACCAATCCCACAATTTTTTTTGAGCTTGTCCTCTGCAAGAAGCCATCGAAAAACAATAGAAACATTTACATATATAGAGGGGACACGCTTTTTGTTGTAGATTGGAGCAGATATGGAGATTCTAGCAACGTGATCATCACAAAACTTATGCTCTCCACATTCCTCGATGCATTTTCTTGCCAAGCTTTGTCTTCAAGGTTCTTGCTAAATAACAAAAAGATTAGGAGGAATTAGAATCTGATTGGTTAGAGGACCGAAAAATGGACATGTTGCTCGGATTGAATTTAATTGGTTGTAGAAATTGAACCCAAAAGCCAAATAGAATCAATGAACTTCAAGATTTCATCAGAAATTGAAAAAGGAAATGAAAATATTTATTTCTTTGGGATTTAAGAAAGCGAATCTTCAAGGCAAAAACAAAGTAGGAAAATGTTAAAGATTGCTTCAATGAAATTTTCTCATGAAATTTTGAGAAAGAATATAGCGGAATAATTATCTCTCTGATGTCATATTACAATTTTTGGTATAACTCATAATTGAGAGGAAAGTATAGAAAAGTTAAATGAAAATTATATCGATTATTGAGAGAGTTGTTGTTACTTGTTACATCAAGTAGCCATTGTGGTATATACATAAAATTAGACAAACTCTTAACTAATTAACTAATCTAACATGTAGCTAACATTTACATCTCTAATACAAGAAATTGGTGATTTGTATTTCTGTCTATCCTATAATAAAATTTAAACACAACTTTGACATAAAGAATTAAAAAAAGATATCTAACGTTGTTGGTATTTACGGGAAAAAAGGGTAAAAGGGGACCGAAACGAAAATTTGTAGTATTTACAAGGACTTAACATTAATTAAACCTTAAAATTTAAGCTTGTCATTACATTTATTTAAAAACTAGAAAATTTATTCATACTTTTCTATAACAAACTATAATAACTTATGAATATTCATGTTTAAAACTATATTTCACAATCTTGCAACAATATTTAAAATGTACTAATTCATCTATCTAGCATTTAATCGTGAGATAGTTACACCATTGATTGAAGGTATTTCTTCTCTTGAAGAAGATATTTCTTCAATTGACACTCTTTGATTTAAGAAACCAGGTTCTTTTGGTTGAGGTAAAGTAATTTCACTACCCAACATCATAACTGTTGTTGTCATATTTGGCCTATCATCTGGAACATGTTGCACACATAAAAGACCGACCTGAATACAACGTAATGCTTCAGATAAAATACATGAATCCCTTAAACAATCATCAATCAGTTCATGTGGAATGTCCTCTCTCCACAATCTCCAAGCCTACAACAAAATTCAATAAATTTTTATCCACTACTTTATTAAAAGAAAGTCTTAGTTATTGTTTCATGTGGTACTTACATGCCAAATAAGATTGTGATCATGTTCATGGTAGGTAAGTGCCCTATTTCTTCTTCCGCTTATGATTTCTAGCAATAACACGCCAAAGCTAAATACATCTGATTTTATAGAGAATAATCCATGAATAACATATTCAGGTGCCATGTAACCACTGAAAAAACCAAACTATAATTAGTTTGATGATTATTTTAATCATAGAAAAATTTATCATCACATAACATACTTACTATGTGCCAACTATTCTACTAGTCTTCCCTTCAATTTGATCCCCTCCACACATTCTAGCCATGCCAAAATCTGAAATCCTTGGATTCATATCATTGTCTACTAAAATATTGCTTGCCTTTAGATCTCTATGTATGATTCTAAACCTAGAATCATGATGAAGATAAAGAAGTCCTCTTGCAATTGCATTCAACATGTTGAAGCGCACAGGCCAACCTAAGAGCCTACTTTGAATTGGATCTGTCAAGATGGTCCAACGAGTTTCTTAGTCATTCCTTTCAAAAATGTTAAAAACAAATCGATTTATAATCTTAAATATCACACATTACAAAAGTCACTAACCAAATAGTAATAAATCGAGACTTTTATTGGGCATGTACTCGTAGAGTAACATTTTCTCCTCTCCTTCAATGCAACAACCAATAACCTTAACAAGATTTCGATGTTGCAATTTAGCGCACAATATCACTTCATTTTTAAATTCTACTGATCCTTGTACTGAATTTTTCGAAAGTCTTTTGACTGCAATTACTTGCCCATCTTGCAATATACCCTAAGTTTCATAGTTGAGAAAGAAAGAGTTCAATAACGTAATTCACTAGTTCTTTTTGATAAGTTTTACACATGATGGAAATTTACCTTGTATACTGGTCCAAAACCACCTTCACCAAGTTTATTATCATTTGAGAAGTTATTGGTCGCCGTGAGTATTGTAGCTAGTTCAAACATAGGAAGCTCAAAATCGTCATGTCCATCTTCATCTTTCTCTTTTATCATCATGATTTTGTCTATTATCACTTTTGTTTATCAAATGAGATAAATTTCAATTAATAAGTAAAAATTTATTAGATAATTAAAACATCATTGATTAGTTTTTGTAAATTAAATTTTATAGTCAGGGGATTGTGTTGCACTAAAAGATGGTAATATATATATATATATATATATTTCAAATTTAAATGAACCACTAAAACATTTTTAACTTTAAACCACACTGACCTAGTAGTACACAACTAAAAAATTGTGGCCGAGTGTTCTAATAGGAAACATTTTTTTTTCACATGTTTCCTAAAAAATGTTCTATTTTCTTGGAGCTAAGATCTATGCCGCAATTATGAAAGTGATGACAATTTAGAACACGTGTTGCTAGTTAAGATTTGAAAGTAACAAGCAGACTTGGCTAAAACATATCTAAACTTTAGATGGTCGGGAAGATGTTGTAGCCAGCAAATTCCCAAAATCATGTGTTTTTAACCGTCCGATCACGTTCAAACGATCCTAAATTAATCTCAACATTTTTGTAATCCAATTTCCTAAACTTTTCCTTTAACGAGAATCTTCAACGAACTAGAAATTAAATATAAATGCAAGTCATCGTTATAAAAAAAACAACCCATATTCCCTTCCTTCTCTCTCAAAACAAACACTTCTATCTATAACATCAAACCATTCCCTCCTTCCTTCCCTTGTACATCAAGCAAACCTCGCATAGACCGGGTCAACTATGATGGTGTGTTTTTTTTTTTTAAGAAACTAAACTAGCTCATCTAAATTGACACCGGAGAGAATCAAACTTAAGACTTTCAGGAGGAGCACACTCAAAGATCTCAAGCCAACACCACTAGACCAACCCAAGTGGGTTAACTATGATGGTGTGCTAGAAGACCAACAACACTAGAATGAACTTTAAACAAGTCAAATAAGTAAAAATAAAATTTTGAAAAATCTGTATTTAAAGATAATTTCATAGAATTATCAATAAAGCATGTAGTATGTTACTTTAGTGTATATCCAAATAAATTAAAAAAATTATATCGTGTGAAACATACAAGCTTTGTGGCTACCTTTATACTTCCCCTTGTATATGCAAAAGTAGGAGAGTGCGAATAAAATCACAAGAACTATTGAAACTGTGATTGAAACTGCCAATATAAACTTTTTTCCAGGACCATGATTAGAATCTGCATTTATGAGTTAACAGAGAAAAGAACAAATTGTGATTCCCAATTAAACCGGATGAGGGACTATTTTGAGGTAACTCAAATCATTTTAGATGAATTTCATTATTTGAATGATTAAAATGTAGAATTTTCAAAATGATGACTATTTAAGAAGGGTTTTTTTTCCAAATTAAATTAGTAGAGTTTCAAATTTCTCCCTTAAATTTTTTTTCAAATTTTGTAAAGTTGGTCCCAATTTTTTTCCAAATTTTCAAATTGACTCCTATAGTTTTTTAAATACTGCAAATTGGCCACTTTTAATTTTTTTAAATTGCAAATTGATAACTCAAATATTACAAATTGACCACTCAAAATTTTCGAGCAAATTGGTTCCTATTTTTAAATTTGACCAAATTTTTTTAAAATTTATAAAAGTAGCCCGAATTGTTAACAACGAAAATTTGTCTTGCTATATTCTAGACAAAACAATTAGAAGACAATTCATTGAATCATTTGAAATGACTAGAATTCAAAATTCACTAAAATTTCCTATTACCTCATCCAATCATATATAAATAATTCTAAAATCTTTACCGATATATGCAGAATCCATTCGAACGTATAGGTCTTGTCCGTCTTGTGAAATTCTTAAATCAATAAGATCACCTAACCAAATAGAGCAACCCTTTCCTGCTCCAATTGGGTCTAAGGATGTATATGCTGTGCAAGAGCAATTATTTATGCATTTGACTTTGCATTCATCAAGTGTCATGTTTGCATTAATCCAAGAATTTGTTGTATCTGGAAATTTCATACCAATAAATTTACGAAATCCGTCTCTATTTTTGACCCCACAACTCCAATTTCCGTTGCGCACACATCCTTGTTTCCAGTCCAAGCTATTCCACAGTTCAGGCGATTTTGGTTTAAATCCATCTAAACATCGACATGTTTGTGATCCTTCAATGATGCAATATCCATTTGCTCCACAAACATTATAAACATCGCAATTATCTATTGGCAGCGATTGGTAAACATTCCATGTTCTCGATTCAGGTATCCAAAGGAGGCGTTGACGAACAGAAAGGGTTTGGTTTAGAACCCCTACAGAGACCACAGAAGTATTTTTGAGTATGAACATATAATACACTTCGTTTTCATCGACGGAATATTTAAAACCATATATTGGATTATCTCTAAATCCGACTGATCCCCTGGACTCAGCCCCGATCATTGGTCCCGTCCTATAGTATTTTGTTGAACCCTTCCAAAATAGGCCTTCAGGATTGCTGGTAAATTCGAAAACATATGTTAAGTCTCCGGAAGATGGATCCTCCCAATTTTTCCATGCAGTGAGGTGCTTATTAAGACCTGTTCTTTTGTCGATTCCAAGCTTCATTCCTGATAATAACGTATCACAAGGATAGTCAAAGCTTTGCCACAAAAAACTTTCACCATCATTGTTGTTGTTTTTCTCATCTTTGAGTACTAAATTTCCATTGTCCAAGAGTTGCACAACACGACTTGAGGCCTTAGTTGATATGTTTGTTGACCACCAGACTAAGGACTCATTTTGATTGAGAAGCATGAGATTTCCATCTTGGCTTATGGTCAACTTGCTGGAATTGTCTTTGATCGGATTATCACGGTTTAGAACCCAAACCACTCTTCTAACTGGAATATTTTTGTACCAAAGTCCTACATATCGGTTTGATGAACTACCTGGACTGAAGAAACCCAACTCAAAGCTTCCATCTTTAGAAACCAAGCTGCTGCCATCCAGAATCGATGTAGATTGGGTGATGGTATCTGTTGCATATGAAATTTTAGACACTAAAACTATAAGCTTAATAATAATAATAAGCACGAGAGGAAGAGAGGCCATTTTGCGTTAACTGAAAGATAGAATACAAACGAAGCATATAAAAAACTTAATATCTATTTTTTAAATGACAAACTTAATATCTAGTTACCGAATACATGTTACTCGAATCCAACCTTGAGTATGCAGCAGCGTTAAAACTCTTAGAGAGAGTTTGCCGCCCATTTTCTCTTATCTCAAATCGGTTGAATTACTCAAACCCTAAAGATAAATAAATGAGAAATCTAGAGTTTGAGCCCTGAACTATACATATTGCAATGTTCCTACTAAGCTAAGTTCTCGAGGATTGATACCTAAAAAATTACCTTTATTTTATAAGTTGCCAATATTTCGAGGTCATTGACATATCACATATTTTAATATACACGAGTATTCAATGGGATAGAAGGCAAATAAGGCTGTTAATAAGAAAATCAATTAAAATATAAATCAATAACATAGTGTGGATGGAATAAATCAATCATTTCGTATAAGACAGGAGTGATCAAGGGTGTAGAATAGTATTGATAATCTCCATAATAAAAATATTGACTATTGCTTTCAAAGAAAAAAACTAATGTTGACTATTGCTTTCAAAGAAAAAAACTAATGTTGACTATTGATTTCAAATTAAACTATAGATAGTATCTTTTTATGAGTCATCAAGAATCTCTCTTTTTTTATTATTTTACTGAATAGCATTTTCTATGTTATGTACACGCTTATGAAATTATAAGCATTTAATTGGAAGAAATCTAGCGTCCACTGCAACAAAAGTATGTTGTAGTAGCTTCAAAACACACTACAAACGTCAGGTTTGCAGACGGACACATTCATTTTTGATTAAAAATAATATATTTTTTATTACGCAATAAAACAAACCTTATACTTAGACTACCTTAAATTCCTATATATCACTATACACGTACCTTTGAAATCTAGTTGTTGTTTGACAATAGTATTAGTGGGAGGATGTTGGTCGTAATAGGCGACTATGTTGAAACAAAATGTATGAACAACTCTCTTTTGGGTTTTGATGATAACAAAGTGTTAAAAAGAAAATTGGAATTGCTAATGCTTGATTCTAAGTGTGCAGAACCATGTTCTTAATGTTTGGTATTTAACATTGGTTTTAGAAGAACAAGCTAAGAGCAAGAAGGAAAGCATTGAAGCTTATGTTGCAAGTATGAAGCGAATATGTGTCTGAAGCAGCTTCTGAAGACTGAGTTTGAAGACTGCGTCTGAAGAAGTGCGTCTGAAGACTGAGTCTGAAGGTCAAAGGAAGTCAACGTTTGAAGAAGTGCATCTGATGAACAGTGCGTCTGAAGGGAGCGTCTGATGAACAGTGCTTCTGAAGGGTGCGTCTGAAGAGAGCTTCTGATGAACAGTTTCTGAAGAAGCTTTTGAAGTCTGACTCTTAAGGAAAAGCAACTGTCACTGTCAGTATTAAATGCCTGCAATGTCAGAACAGCTCAATGGAACAGTTGCCTCCTTCAAAGAAACATTCTCCAGCTTTTAAGGAAAACTATTCAAATTTTGTGTGCTCTGTTTTCTGCAACTCACGCACACAATTTCAGCTGGACCTAGCTTCTAGTTTGCAACGGCTCTTTGCTGGAAATCTGGGCAATTCTCAACAGCTCTTTTATCCTCTATAAAAGGGTGAAGATTTGAAGAAGAAATTGATAAGACTCAAGAAACTAAAGACTGAAAAATTTGTGCCCTGTTTTGCTGTCAAATTCGAAAGTCACCAAAAACTCTTAGAAATTCTTACAAACTTCTCATCTTAGAATTTCTTAAGTTTAGAGTCTTAAACTAAGTTGTTTTTTGTGAACACCTCTGATATTTTATCAAGTGTTCAACTCAAACTTATTTTCTTTGTAAATTAGTTTGGTTCAAGTGTCAGCCTGCGTGCTTGAGCAATTCAGAAGTCTCTTACTAAGTGTTTGAGCAACTAGAAGTCTCTTAACTTTGTGTTTTGAGCATGGAAGTCTCTTAACTTTGTGTTTTGAGCATAGAAGTCTCTTGCTAAGTGCTTGAGCATAAGAAGTCTCTTAGCTGTGTGCTTTGAGCAATTGTAATCAGTTGATTATAGTTTAAATCCCTTGTAAGTGACAGGGGGACTAGACTACTTCCGGTTTGTGGAAGGAACTAGTATAAAAACTCTTGTGTCTCTCTTTCCCTCTCTCTCATTTAAACTTACCCGCTGCTAATAACTCTGAAAAAGTTTCAGAATCTGATTCTGAACTTAACCAAAGTTTTTGAGAAAGAAAACAAACAGCCTACACAATTCAACCCCCCCTTCTTGTGTCTTTTTCTCACCTGCAGTTGGTATCAGAGATCCGGTTCTGATATTGAATCACTTAACAGTGAGTTAGTGAGATCCTGAGAAAAACATGGCTTCCAGTAGTTCCCCTCCACCCTCTCCCAGAAATCAAAGAGGTGTTGGTAGTCCTGTATCATATGACTATGGTACAGATGAAAAAAAATCTCGTTCACACAATAAACCCCCAATGTTTACTGGTGATCATGAGAAATTCTCATGGTGGAAAAGCAAGATGTACAGCCACATCATTGGAATTGATGATTCCTTATGGGATATTATAGAAGAAGGAATCTCTATTCCAGTTGATGAAGAAGGTGTAACTGTTAACAGAAGAGGCCTGAGTGATGTTGAAAGGAAGATCTACAGAAAGCATCACAATGTTAGAGGTATCATTGTGGATTATCTACCTCACACTGAGTATCAGAAGCTGAGTGATAAATCAACAGCAAAAGCCATCTTCAAATCCCTATGCTCTAACTATGAAGGTAACAAAAAGGTTAGAGAAGCAAAAGCTAATATTCTTGTTCAGCAGTATGAGCTGTTCAGAATGAAGGAGGATGAAAATATTGAGACAATGTTCGCAAGATTTCAGACTCTGGTTTCTGGACTTCAGATTCTGAAGAAGAGTTATACTACTGCTGATCATGTGAACAAAATTCTAAGAAGTCTGCCATCTAAATGGAGACCCAAAGTGACTGCTATTGAGGAAGCTAAAGATCTAAATACTCTAAGTATTGAAGATCTTATAAGCTCCCTCAAAGTGCATGAACTGGGACTTAATGAAGATGATTATGTTAGAGAGTCTAAGTCAATAGCACTGAAATCCAAAAGAAAGTCTGTAAAAGCTCTAAAAGCTATTGAATCTGATGAAGAATTTCCTGAGGGAAATTCTGAAGAAGATTCAGATGTTGAGGAGCTTGCAATGCTTTCCAAAAGATTTCAGTACTTAATGAAAAGATAGAAGAAGTTCTCTAATAGAAGCAACAAATTTAAAGGATCTGGTTCCAAGAGGAAAGATCAGAAGGGTTGCTACAATTGCAAGAAGCCTGGTCACTTCATTGTTGATTGTCCTGAACTTTAGAAGGACAAGTCAAAAGAGAAATCAAAGTCAAGCAACTTCAGAAACAAACTTAAGAAGAGTCTTATGGCAACATGGGATGATCTTGACAATGATTATGAGTCTGATGATGAAGAGGAAGCAAATCTGGCTTTAATGGCAACAACATTCTCTGATGCAGAATCATGTTCAGACTCTGATAATGAAGATGAGGTAAACTCTGAACTTACACGTTCAGAACTGATTGAAACAGTTAAAGATCTTATGAACCACCTCAAAAGAAAGTTAGGTGAACTAAAATCTTTGAAAAATAAACATAACTTGCTGAATGAGGAAAATCTCAAACTTCAGAATCACATCATTGAGATTGATGAAGAAGTTAGAGAATTCAGAGATGTGGCTCATAAGAAACCTGAAGAAATTCCAAATGAACATGAAATTGCTCTTCAGGATTTTATTTTAACTGGAATCAATAGAAGTAAGGTTGATTCTATGATTTATAATTGGACCGTAGATCTCACCATTTAGGCCTCGAGATCCTAAAGACAAGGGTTTGAACCCTTGGAGTAAGGCTTGGCGCCCTCCAAGAGGGCGCAGGGCCCACTTGACAGTCATAAATAACCTTAGGTGACCTCCCTAAAAGACACCTTCAGGGGGCGCCCTCAGCAGCTGACGAGGGCGCCCTAGTCATGGTTTTTGCCCTTTACGATTTGGGCCCAAGACCATGGCCAGATAGGCCCAAGTCAAGGCTACAAATAGTAACCTTGGGATCATTCCCAAGGCATGACCTAAACAGAATCTGAAACCCTAGTTTTGATACATTGTACTCACAGCCAGTACAGTTGGCGCCCACCGTGAGCAGATTTGGAGAGATGTGTACCATTCTAGACTCATCCCTGAACCCCCACCGCCGAGAGTGAACATCATGGGAAACGACAAGGAAGCATGGTGTAAATATCACCACATAAAGGGACATACCACAGATGATTGCATCCACCTAAAGAGAGAGATTGAGAAGCTGATTCAGAATGGTAGGCTAAGAGGGTACGTGAAGGAAAACAGAGAAGGAGACAGGCGTCCCCCTGAAGATCCGCAGAAGGAGAAAGATGTGGCGAAGGATGGTGAGCGCCACACGTTGAACACCATATCCGGCGGCTTCGCCGGAGGAGGCGAGTCCAGCACTTCCCGAAAAAGATATGTAAGGCAGGTAATGTTGGTTGATGACCACGCCACGACGGAGCGCCAAACACAAAGTAAGAGACTTCTATTGCTCAAACACAAAGTAAGAGACTTCTCAACAAACAAAGATACAAAGAAAGATGTTTGGTTTGAACACTTGATATACAATCAGTGGTTTTCACAAATTACAACACAGGTATCAGACTCTGGACTTAAGAAATTCTAAGATACAAAAGTTTGTAAGAAATTCTAAGTGTTTGATGAGTTTTGAATTTAACAGAGCTTTGACATTTGTAAAAATATTCAGAGTCTTGTTAAATCTTCAAGTCTTCATTATTAGAGGTGAGAAAAATAGAGACATTGAAATAATGCCAGCACATCAAATAGAGTTGTTTGAAGAAGCTTGATCAATTACATTAAAAACATGAATGGATGTTTCAGATCTTCAAAACCAGGAGGTTGCTTGACATACACTTCTTCAGAAATAACACCATTAAGAAAGGCACTCTTAACATCCATTTGATATAATGTGATGCCATGATTTACAACACAAGAAAGAAGTAACCTGATTGCTTCCAATCTTGCAACTGGAGCAAAAGTTTTAGTATAGTCAATTCCTTCTTGTTGACTGTAGCCTTGTGCTACAAGTCTTGCTTTGTTTCTGACTACCTCTCCTTGCTCATTAAGCTTGTTTCTGAATACCCATTTTGTTCCAATAATGTTCTTCTGAGGTGGTCTTACAACCAAATCCTAGACTTCATTTCTTTGAAACTGATTTAGCTCTTCTTGCATTGCAACTATACATCCATCATCTGATAATGCTTCATCAACAGAGGTAGGTTCAATCATTGACAATAGACCCAACAAAGAATGTTCTTGTCTGAAAGAAGATCTAGTCTTTCTTGGACTATCCTTATTTCCAATAATTAACTCTTCTAGATGTGAAGACTTATACTTGAAGGGTATTTTGGATTGAATTGCATTGTTAGACTCATCATGAATTTCTTTAGAAGCTTCTTGATCTGGATTAGCTTCTAGAGATGTATCATTTTCTGGAAGGGTGTCAGCTTTTAGAGAGTTATCAGCTTCTGAACTCTCATTAGACTTTGGATTCTGACTAGGTTCTGAAGCATCTTCTGATAACTGAATATCTGCAAAACTTTCAACTAGCTCTGACATTTTATTGTCAGGCTTTTTGTCATCAAATCTGATGTGCATTGATTCTTCAACAACATGTGCTTCAAAATTATACACTATGTATGCCTTGGATCTTTCAGAGTAACCTAAAAAGATTCCCTTTTGAGCCTTGGCATCAAATTTCTTTAGATAGACTTTGTTGTTCAGAATGTAACATGTACATCCAAACTGATGAAAGTAAGAGATACTTGGCTTTCTTCCTTTGAACAGTTCATATGTTGTTTTGTTCAGAAGTGGTCTGATATAGATTCTGTTCTGAACATAACATGTTGTGTTTACAGCTTCTGCCCAAAAATACTTTGCACTGTTAGATTCATGAATCATGGTTCTGGCCATTTCTTGTAAAGATCTGTTCTTTCTCTCTACAACCCCATTTTGTTTTGGAGTCCTAGGAGAAGAGAACTCATGGAGTATTACATGTTTTTCACAAAAAGCTTTAAATGGCTCATTTTCAAATTCACCACAATGATCACTTCTAACTTTCAAAATTTTTAATTCCTTTTCAGATTGTACTTGTGTGCAGAAGTTGCTAAACACATCATATGTTTCATCCTTAGTTCTAAGGAATTTAACCCAAGTCCATCTGCTGTAATCATCAATAATAACCAGTCCATATTTCTTCCCATTGATTGATGTTGTACCAACTGGTCCAAATAGATCAATGTGAAGTAGTTCTAAGGATCTGGAAGTAGAAACAATGTCTTTTTGATTTAAAGGAGGTTTTCATAATTTTTCCCTTTTGGCATGCACCAGAAAGTGCATCTGAGTGATAATCAATGTCTGGTAAGCCTCTGACAAGTTGTAACTTTCGAAGCTTAGAGATTAATCTCTAGTTAGCATGTCCCAACCTTCTGTGCCACAACCATTTCTCATCACTCACAGATAGAAGGCAAACTACCTTCTGATTAACCAGTTCTGAAAAATTGATTTTATATACATTGTTCTTCCTTTTACCTTTGAACACAACAGACTTTTTATCTTTGTTGATTACTGTGCAGTGGTTCTTATCAAACATTACTTCATAACCACTATCACAAAATTGACTGACGCTAAGTAGGTTAAGTCTGAGTCCATCTACAAACCACACATTATTGATAGAGATAGAGGAGTTACCAATAGTTCCCATACCAATGATCTTTCCTTTCTGGTTTCCTCCAAAACCCACATTTCCTCCCTCCTTCACGGTGAGGGTTTGGAACATAGACCTGCTTCTTATCATATGTCGCGAGCAGCCACTGTCCAGGTACCAGGAACTTTGCTTTTTTGTTCCTCTTAAGCATATCTACAACAGAAACAATTTCAGACTTAGGTACCCATATCTTTATGGGCTCTCTTGGGTTAGTTCTAAAAGGTTTAGTCTGTTGCACCTTGTGTTTGAAGTTATAAGACTCAGACTTGTTCAGATACCTTGGATATAAATTCCTTGATTTTGAACTAGTCTTAGTCTCAGACACTGAGTTCTTCAGAACCTGGTCTTTCAATGTTCTTGACTCAGATTTATTCAGACCCTGAGACTTAAAAGTCTTTGGTTCTGATCTTTTTAGAGTATGAACTTTTGAAGGTTTGGGTTCTGTTTTCTTCATAACTTTGGACTTAAGAATCTTTGATTCTGATTTGTTTAGAATCTTGAATTCAGAAGTCTTAGGTTCTGATTTGTTCAAAACTTCAGTTTTATTAGCTCCTAACACAAAGCAGACCTTTAGACCTTTCTTAATGCAATAAAAATCTGATGACATGTTGACTTTCTTAGGTTTGCTTAACAAATCTTCTAAGAAGCCAATACCTTCACCATTGTTCCTCTTAACACCATAAATCATAGAGGCAACCTTGCTTCTGTCAATGTTGGTCAAAATAAACTCTTGAAGTGTCATATCTTCCTCACTCAAAGGTTTATCAGCCTTCTTATCAGTCAATTCTTTCATAAGTTCAAAGTTCTTATCTTCAAGTTCTGATATCAGAAGATGATCTTTATCACGTTCTTTAATTAGACAATCAAGTTTTTCTTTCAAAAGTTTTAGCTCATTTGAATTCTTATGATAATGACTGATAAGTTCTTTGATAGTATCAACAAGTTCAGATCTAGTGAATTTAGAATATACCTCATCTTCATCAAAAGATACTGTTGCAACTAAAGCCAGATTGGCTTCTTCTTCATCTTCCTTGTCAGAGTCTGATTCTTAGTCAAGATTATCCTAAGTTGCCATCAGGCTTTTGCTAATCTTGTTTCTGAATTTGCTTGACTTGGAGTTATTGCTCTTTGACTTCTCCTTGGACTTGTCCTTTTGTAGCTCAGGATAGTCAACAATGAAATGATCCACTTTCTTGCAGTTGTAGCAGCCCTTCTGATCATCTTTCTTAGAACCTGATCCTTTGAAACCACTGCTTTTGTTGGAGAACCTTTTTCTTCGTTTGGCCAGATACTGAAATCTTTTGGAAAGCATTGCTATCTCATCAGCTTCAGGGTCTTCTTCAGAAACCTCCTTCTAAAGGTTCTTCATCAGACTCATCAGCCTTCAAAGCTTTTGAAGGCTTTCCTTTAGACTTCAATGCTATTGACTTAACTTTCTTAGCAGGTTCATCCTCATTGAGCCCTAGTTCATGACATTTTAGAGAACTCATAAGATCATCAATACTTAAAGTATCTAGATCTCTTGCTTCCTCTATGGCAGTCACTTTAGGTCTCCATTTAGCAGGCAAGCTTCTTAGGATCTTGTTCACATGATCAACTGTTGAATAGCTTTTCTTCAGTATTTGAAGTCCAGATACAAAAGTCAGAAACCTTGAGAACATTGTCTCAATGTCTTCATCATCTTTCATTCTGAACAACACATACGGTTGAACAAGAAGTTTAGCCTTAGCTTCTTTAACCTTCTTGTTACCCTCATAGGTAGAACACAGAGAAGTGAAGATAGCCTTAGCAGTAGACTTATCACTTAGCTTCAAGTATTCAGTATGAGGTAAAGCTTCAACAATAATACCTCTCACTTTATGATGCTTTTTATAGATCTTTCTTTCAACATCTGAGAGATTCTTTCTATCAGTTGATACACCTTCTTCATCAACATCAATAAAGATGTCATCTTCAATGATATCCCATAGAGTGTCATCAATACCAATGATGTGGCTGTACATCTTGCTTTTCCACCAGGAGAACTTCTCAGCATCTCCATTGAACATAAGAGGTTTACTGTGATGAGAGCTAGATTTATCATCTGCACCATAATCATATGATACAACTCTATTGTTCCCAAAAGTACTTGCTCCACCACCAGGACTAACAGCTCCACCACCAGTAGACATGTTTCTCTCAGGATCTTACTAACACACTGTTAAGTGTTGCAATATCAGAAATGGAGCTCTGATACCAACTGAAGGTGAGAAAAACACAAGAAGAGGGGTTGAATTGTGTTGGCTTTTTTTTCTTTAAAAATTACTAAGAACACGGGATCTGGTTGTGATGGAGTTCAGAATCTGAGTCTGAGGTTCTGAGTCAGAAACATAGTTTCAAAGTCTGAGTAAAACATCAGATTCTGATGCAGCGGATAAAGTGTTAAAGATATAGAGAAGAGAAAGACACAAGCAATTATCCTGGTTCCTTCCATAATCCGGAAGTAGTCCAGTCCCCTTGTCACTTACAAGAGATTTTTCACTATAATCCAATGATTACAAATTGCTCAAGCACAAAGCAAGAGACTTCCTATGCTCAAACACAAAGTAAGAGACTTCTATTGCTCAAACACAAAGTAAGAGACTTCTATTGCTCAAACACAAAGTAAGAGACTTCTCAACAAACAAATATACAAAGAAAGATGTTTGGTTTGAACACTTGATATACAATCAGCAGTGTTCACAAAATACAACACATGTATCAGACTCTAGACTTAAGAATTTCTAAGATACGAAAGTTTGTAAGAAATTCTAAGTGTTTGATGCGTTTTGAATTTCATAGAGCTTTGGCACTTGTAAAAATATTCAGAGTCTTGTTAAATCTTAAAGTCTTCATTCCTTTATATAGAGGTGAGGAATAGAGACGTTGAAATAATGGCAGCACATCAAATAGAGTCGTTAGAAGAAGCTTGATCAATTCCATTGATTTGTTGCTTGATTTGGTTCACGTACTAGGAGGAATAAGATTTGAAACCTTTCCTGAATGTGGAATGAACCGTTGTTCAGTAGGAGACAAGATTGCAGAGTACGGGCAAGCATGTGAAAGTAGTGGAGAACGTGGTTGTACAATTTGTCCTTTCTTGACAATGACAGCAGTTAACTCCTTAAAAACCTTCAGAACTTCCATCGTATAAATCTTTATGTAATTCAGAGTGTAGAACTTTCAGCTTCGCAGACTTTGCTTCTATTTCTGAATTCCAAGCAAAATGTCCCAATTCTTCAGAGTCTGGAAGGTCTTCAGAGTCTGGACGATCAGCTTCTGATGTCCCTTTAGAGTCTGACTTGACTTCAGAATCTGACTTGCAACTAGCTTCTTCATGAATTTTCTTGCTCTTCATTTGTTTTTTCAGGATCCATGTATGATTGAATCATTGTAAATTTTTATCTATGGTCCTGCATACTTGAACAAATATTAGCATATCCAATTGAACTTTTAATACCTTGTTATCATTAAAACTTAAGAGGCATTGTTTAAACCTATTTTGTTCCAACACAATACATTACCTCAAAACATTTCCACATCCAAATACACTCTAAGGATTCATTAATGTGAGAAGTACCACATGTAAATTTGCAGTAAAAGTAAAAAAAAAAAATAAAAATACATGTGGTAATAGGATCCACAGGAAACTTCTTTTGAGTAATGAAGATCACGCAAAAGCTCATAATTTGACCAAGTAATTGAGAATCCAAATTCAATTTTCAAGTGAAACAAACTAAACTATACTTAACTCACAGCCGAACTTCGAATTACTAAAACTTCCTTTCCAATAAGATCGAAGGGTTGTGCATAAAAAAAGCCTCAGGAATTCCTATTGATATTTGTTCGAAGAAAAATGCAAATTTCTCGCTGTGATACAACAAGATAGTAGGCTCAAAAATCCTTCTCTTTAAATTTATTTCTATATAATAAACTACAATAACAAATGAATATTTATGAATAAAATGAAATTACATAATCTTGCATAAAAAAGTAATAATATAGTTCTTTAAAAAAAAATAGTAATTCATCTATCTGGCATTTAATCGTGAGATAGTTACACCATTGATTGATGGCATCTCTCCTCCAGAAGATGATGATTCTTCAGTTGAGACTATTTGAATGAAGAAACCAGGTTCTTTTGGTTGAGGTAAAGTAATTTCACTGCCCAACATCATAACTACAGTTGTCATATTTGGCCTATCATCAGGAACATGTTGTACACATAAAAGACCAACTTGAATACAACGTAATGCTTCAGATAAAATACATGAATCCCTTAAACAATCATCAATCAATTCATGTGGAATGTCCTCTCTCCATAATCTCCAAGCCTGCAAAAATTCAATAAATTTGTACATACTTTGTTATTAAAAGAAATTCATTTTTTTATAAAAAAAAAAATTAAAAGAAAGTTATTGTTTCATGTAGTACTTACATGCCAAATAATATTGTGATCATGTTCATGGTAGGTAAGTGCCCTATTTCTTCTTCCGCTTATGATTTCTAGCAATAGTACGCCAAAGCTAAATACATCGGATTTTATAGAGAATAATCCATGAATAACATATTCAGGTGCCATGTAACCACTTGGAAAAAAAACATAAATTAGTTTATTGATTATTTAATCATAGAAGAAAAAAAATTAAGATTAAATGACATACTTACTATGTTCCAACTATTCTATTTGTCTTCCCTTCAATTTGATCACCTCCACACATTCTAGCCATGCCAAAATCAGAAATTTTTGGATTCATATCAGTGTCTAGTAAAATGTTGCTTGCCTTTAGATCCCTGTGTATGATTCTTAATCTAGAATCTTGATGAAGATAAAGAAGTCCTCTTGCAATTGCATTCAACATGTTGAAGCGCACAGGCCAACCTAAGAGCCTACTTTGAATTGGATCTGTCAAGATGGTCCAATGAGTTTCTTAGTCATTCCTTTCAAAAATGTTAAAAACAAATCGATTTATAATCTTAAATATCACACATTACAAAAGTCACTAACCAAATAGTAATAAATCGAGACTTTTATTGGGCATGTACTCGTAGAGTAACATTTTCTCCTCTCCTTCAATGCAACAACCAATAACCTTAACAAGATTTCGATGTTGCAATTTAGCACACAATATAACTTCATTTTTAAATTCTTCCGATCCTTGTAATGAATTTCTCGAAAGTCTTTTGACTGCTATCACTTGTCCATCTTGGAATGTACCCTAAATTTCATAGTTGAGAAAAAAGGTGATAAATAATAAAATTAGCTACTTTTATTTTGGCATTATAAATAGACATGTTGGAAAATTACCCTGTATACTTCATATAAAAATTAATTATTATAATAAAATTACCTTGTATACCGATCCAAAACCACCTTCACCGAGTTTATTGTCATTTGAGAAGTTATTGGTAGCCTTCAGCATTGTAGCTAAATCAAAGATAGGGAGCTCAAAATCGTCAAGTTCTCCGTCATCTTTCGCCTTTGCTACATTGGTTTTCCCTGCTTTCTCTTTTATTTATAAAATTAGATTAGATCCAATATCAATTTAAAAGTTAAAATTTTATATAAACTTTCACATATAATTAAAACACCATTGACTAGTTTTTGTGAATACAATTTTATGGTGAGAAGATTCGGTTCAGGTTTGTTCCATTTAATGGAGAATAAATGAAGGAGCAAAGTCAAACTCGAGATTGTGTCCTACTTGCCCAAAGATAGAAATAATCTTATATTTTAATTTTAAACTAAATTTTGATTCCATTAATAATTGGGAACTCCTCGAAATAATTGGGAGCTACAAACTTTTCTGGGTTTATGGAACAGTTTAATAATTATACATAAACTAATTTTTTTACCAATATACATACATAAACTAACTTGTGTCCATATTAGATTTAAAGGATTTCACATTTTCTGTGTATCTGTAAAATTCACTATCTAAATTTTATTTTTTTAGGAGTGCGGCCAACACCTTCCTCAATTTGAAAAAAGAGAAAAGGAAAGGGTTAATTCAAAGACAAGGAGGGTGGCTATAAATAGATGATCTACCAAACAAGCCAGAACGAACATACACCATCACCCACGTGAAGCACTATCGGTTTCAACATATAACAGGTTGCACCTCTCACTTATAGTACGTAGCTGCAAGACTGACTAGGGTTCTTACCAAGAAACCGTTTTCAAGAAGAGAATTTGACCATATCCACCAACTGCTCTCCAAACGATGTCTTCCCCAAAGAAGATAAGGTCATTGAGAAATTTTCAATGGACTGCAAAAAAGACTACTGCCCTAAAGTCAAACTGAACCAAAAAAGACGCATGGCTTGCATGCATTTTAAGAGTTAGTTTACTTCTTTGTCTTGAAAGAAATTCATTTTCGATCAGTGACGGATTGAAGGCAAGCAATTTGGGGGCAGCTGCCCCCACTATGTTTTTCTTTTCTTTGTTAATAACATGATATTTTATTTTAAGACCCCACTTATAAAAATGTCTTGACCCCACTTAGAAAATGTCTTGTTGCAAATAAGTGAAAATTAAATCATAAAAGTTTATCTCATATAAACTATGTGAATAATCATGTACTTAAGTGTATAGGGATGATTTTTTAAATAATTGTTTGGTGATATAGAGATATATTTATTTATAGTGTAGTAAATGTGAAAAATAATGCATCACCTTTTTTTTTTGTCAAAAAGTTTAATGGAAACACTCGCATATTAAGTGTTAAAAAGATGAATATCATGGGTTTGAACCACAGACCAATATATCAAATTATATTACAATAACTTTTTATCATATGCGTTGCACTTACAAGACTATCCTACAAAAATTTTAAAATATAAAGATACATAAAGTGCGTTTGATTTGCTAAAAAATAAAGGACATGACAAGACAACTTCAATTGTACTATGTTTGATTTGTAAAACTGTTTTATGAACAAGACAAACTGGAGGCAATAAGGAACAGAACAAAAACATAACTTACTGTCACTCATTAAATCACATCACAACTTTTTGTCTCACGTACAAGTTGTCTAAAATACCAAAATAGTCTTTTGTCTACCAAAAATCGTATAAGACCAAAAATCATTTAATATCATCAAAGTTTATCTTGTATTCTACCTTGTGTTGTGTTGTTATGTCTTATGTTGTATTGCCAAGTACACACTGTTTAGCAAATCAAATGTACTCATAGAAAACAATTACAATCCATATATATTAATATGTCTTTCATTTTTGGGATATACAATGGTATATTTTTTAGGGAATCAAAGGTAACATTTTTGTAATATCCATTATTATTGATCGAATAATAAAGATGTCGTACTATTTGCATACATATGTTTTACCGCTTATATATTATTGTAATTTTTATAAATATTAACACATATTTTTAGTAATATTTATACTATATAATTTTGACTCCAATACTTGAAATTTCTAGATCTGTCACATTTTCTATTCCATAAAACTACGTCTACTGAATAAATAAATTTGCCCTGATTGAATAACACATTATACCGACAATATTAAAAGAGCAATGTATGAAACTGACTCATATCTATAAATATATATTTTCCCTTTTTTATCGTTTACTTTTACATGCTTTTTGCATGTATTTTTCCAATGCTTGTGATATCTACTTTGTTAAACCTATACTAAGAACCCCTTAAAGATCTAACTTGGGTTCTATATTGATCATTAGAGTTCATTTGTTGGAAGGAAAGATTTCCACGTCAACAATACTTAAAGAAAATTGCACAGAATAATTAATAAACCATGATGTATGTTACTGCGATATATTTTGGTGCATGTCCTATTAAATTAAATTTAGATCTTGTGAAATATCAAAAGCTTTGTGGATACCTTTAGACTTCGCTTTGGTTATATAACGGTAGGAGAATGCAAATAACATCACAAGAACCGTTGAAACTGTGATTGAAACCGCCAAGATAACCTTTTTTTGAGGACCATTATGCTCAGCATCTGCAGTAATGAGTTTTCCGAAAAAAAAAAAAAAACAAAACGTGATTCTCAATCAAAAGCAATGTATGAAAGCTTAAATTAATATAATTCTAAAATCTTTACCGATATCTGAAGAATCCATTCGAACATATAAGTCTTGTCCGTCTTGTGAAAATCTTAAATCAAGTAGATCACCCAACCAGATAGAGCAACCCTTTCCTGCTTCAGTTGGGTCTAAGGATGTATATGCTGTGCAAGAGCAATTATTTATGCATTTGACTTTGCATTCATCAAGCGTCATGTTTGCATTAATCCAAGAATTTGTTGTATCTGGAAATTTCATACCAATAAATTTACGAAATCCGTCTCTATTTTTGACCCCACAACTCCAATTTCCGCTGCGCACACATCCTTGTTTCCAGTCCAAGCTATTCCACAGTTCAGGAGATTTTGGTTTAAACCCTTCTAAACATCGACATGTTTGTGATCCTTCAATGATGCAATATCCATTGGCCCCACAAACATTGTAAACATCGCAATTATCTAGTGGCAACGTTTGGTAAGCATTCCATGTTCTCGATTCAGGTACCCAAAGGAAACGTTGACGAACAGATAGGGTTTGGTTCAAAACCCCTACAGAGACCACAGAAGTATTTTTGAGTGTAAGCATATAATACACTTCATCTTCATTATTGGAAAACTTAAAATCATATTCTGGATTAGTCCTGAATCCAATTGCTCCTCTAGATTCGCCACCGATCAATGGTCCCGTCCTATAGTATTTCGTTGAACCCTTCCAAATTAGAGCTTCTGGATTGCTAGTAAGTACCAAAGAAAAATTTAAGTTTCCCGAAGACGGGTCTTCCCAATTCCTCCATGCAACGAGACGCCTATAGAGACCGGTTCTTTTGTTTATTCCAAGCTTCATTCCTGATAATAACGTATCACAAGGATAGTCAAAGCTTTGCCACAAAAAACTTTCACCATCGTTGTTGTTGTTTTTCTCATCTTTGAGTACTAAATTTCCATTGTCCAAGAGTTGCACAACACGACTTGAGGCCTTAGTTGATATGTTTGTTGACCACCAGACTAAGGACTCATTTTGATTGAGAAGCATGAGATTTCCATCTTGGCTTATGGTCAACTTGCTGGAATTGTCTTTGATTGGATTATCACGGTTTAGAACCCAAACCACTCTTCTAACTGGAATATTTTTGTACCAAAGTCCTACATATCGGTTTGATGAACTACCTGGACTGAAGAAACCCAACTCAAAGCTTCCATCTTTAGAAACCAAGCTGCTGCCATCCAGAATCGATGTAGATTGGGTGATGGTATCAGTTGCATATGAAATTTTAGACACTAAAACTATAAGCTTAATAATAATAATAATAAGCACGAGAGGAAGAGAGGCCATTTTGCGTTAACTGAAAGATAGAATACAAACGAAGCATATAAAAATAAATGTGGAGTTGGTCACATTTGTGGATAATGTTTGATTATTTAGACACTACGTATGTGTCCATTTGACCTTTGTACATATAAAGATAACAAGTTGTATTTTTATTTTTTTTTATAAAAAATCACAGTGCCACGCTGAAGTTGTATTTTTTTGAATAAGTTTTGTTTACTGGATACCTCTATCTTGCCAAACTTAATATCTATTTTTTAAATGACAAACTTAATATCTAGTTACTGAATACATGTTACTCGAATCCAACCTTGAGCATGCAGCAGCGTTAAAACTCTTAGAGAGAGTTTGCCGCCTATTTTCTCTTATCTCAAATCGGTTGAATTACTCAAATCCTAAAGATAAATAAATGAGAAATCTAGAGTTTGAGCCCTGAACTATACATTGCAATGTTCCTACTAAGCTAAGTTCTCGAGGATTGATACCTAAAAAATTACCTTTATTTTATAAGTTGCCAATATTTCGAGGTCATTGACATATCACATATTTTAATATACACGAGTATTCAATGGGATAGAAGGCAAATAAGGCTGTTAATAAGAAAATCAATTAAAATATAAATCAATAACATAGTGTGGTTGGAATAAATCAATCATTTCGTATAAGATAGGAGTGATCAAGGGTGTAGAATAGTATTGATAATCTCCACAATAAAAATATTGACTATTGCTTTCAAAGAAAAAAACTAATGTTGACTATTGCTTTCAAAGAAAAAAACTAATGTTGACTATTGATTTCAAATTAAACTATAGATAGTATCTTTTTATGAGTCATCAAGTATCTCTCTTTTTTTATTATTTTCCTGAATAGCCACTAGTACAAAATACACTTATTAGCTCAAGGATTTTAAGTGGGTTGTGATCCACCTGACTTAAAAAGTCATGCGAAGGAAAGGATTTTGAAACCAATACATATTAAATCGGGTAACCCCATTTAAAAACAATTTCATATTAAAATTAAAATAAAACAAACATTAACATGTCTTTTACTTTTCCCTTTCAGCCTTTTCTCTCTCACAATCGCTGGAAAACAGAACACAAAGGAACACCTCCTTCAACCACCGATCTCCACTTCCCTCTCGCCGGAACACCTCCTTCAACCACCGTCTCCACTTCTCTTCATTCGTCGGAACGTCCCCAGATCTCCAGCCGGTCTTCTTCCTTTTTCGGCTACCCATTCCGAGACCCTCTGACATTCGCGCCGGTCTATCCCATCCATCACTATCCTGGTTTGCTTCTTCTTTTTCATTTTTCTTTTTCTTTTTCCGATGTGGTTTGTTAGGGTTAAGAAGGTTGATTCACAACCATCCTTTGGAGAAATTGGAAAAATTAGGGTTTTTCATTAGATTGGAGAACCTTGCCATTAATGTTAGCTTGTGTTGAACATATTCATTTTGTAGTTTGTAGAAAAATAAACTCCTGGTAATACTAATCTAATTTCTTTCTCCTTCTTCAGTATGCAGGAATCATCCGGAAGATGGGCTTGTATAAGCAATAAGTTATTCCATAACACAAGGCAAAACAAATTCAAAATATTTTTGTATAATTTTAAGTTGTTTTCATAAGCTGTTATGTAGAACTTATGGAAATAAGCTGAAAACAGCATATGTACATGTTTTTCATAAGTTATTATAAAAAGATGATTTTGATGTTTAATAATTTAGAGTGAATTGGTTTTTAGTGTCCGTTTGGTTCTGCGATCATAACCAAAAGTTTGTTTCTCACTTGACTGATAGTAGAGATACCTGGTCCTTGTTTAATGAATAAGTAACATTGCATTTTTATTGTGCTCCTCTTTAGTGTTTCATTTCATAAATTGGTAGCTACCTTTATAGGTTATACCTTTATATGATAAGAAAGTATCTTATTCTCTTGTTCATGTTTATTCTCTTTAACTGCCTCTCCATAGTATCCAATTTTTACAAAGAAGTTCCTCTATCACTTGGGTTTTCTAGTTTTTAACGAAGAGTAGGTTAATAATAATGATAAATGAGAGTATGTACCCTGCAATTTAGTGCACTAGTTTTTCCATTTATTAATTCATTCAACACCCTAGTTTTTCCTTCTATTGACTACTTTGATCCTTCTAACGTAATGTTCATCTTTCATCTCTGGTTACTCTATTTCAATCTTACAAGGGATATGTGCATACTATTTTCATATATTGATTATATTGAAGTGTAATCTAATTGTGTTTGTGTCAACTTTTCGATTGAACTTAGACTTTTTGTTGTAGTTTGTGGTTTTGTTCATATGTGTTCATCTTCTGTTTGTTACTTTAGAAAATAGATTTTCATCCTCTGAATATTTGTAGGTTGCAAATGTTGTTGTCAAGTTGTATGTTAGAAGTGCATTTTCTCATCTTCTGCAAGACATTTCAGGTTTGTTCTATGATTAAGAAAGCTACCAATATTTGCTTTTAGCTTTAAGTTTGAAATATTTACTGTACCACACCATAGGAGAATTACAAAATGTTGAAACTGGAAAACTGAGTTTGTTGATTTGCACCAAGCTGACTGCTTGTTTTTGAAAATGACCGAAATCACAAAATGCTATTGATTATGTTGTCACTAGTTCTCGTTTGATGTTTAACACGTAATCACATGATTTCTCTTGGAAAAATCTGGTGGAAAGTAGTATTTATAAATTATAACGATGCTGAGTTAGCTTCTGTTTGATAGATTCTTTCTTACAAGTCCTGAAAAAGGATGGAGCAGAGCAGTACTCCCTAGAAGCTGTTCTTGATTCCAGTACAAAAGCAGTTCTGCAAGGAGGCAAGAACGTCTTGCTCGTAAGCACTCTGTATGCTCAGATTAGTCTAATTGATTTATGCGTAATCATGTATGCATGTGCATGCATGTAATGCTATTGTTTAAACTTTTTGTTATTTCTGTTTAATTGTGTTTTATTTACATTCTATCTCTCTCTCTCTCTCTCCCTTCAGGGCTTCCGCAAAATTTTAGACGATGACTCTGGGATCTTAGTTAGACAAAGAGAGTTATTTGTTGATTTGGTTCAAGAAGGATTTCAAACTTTTTTTAAGCAACTTGAAGATCAGTTCCTCCTATTTTCAGGAAGAAATAATTTGGCAACAATTTATCAAACTCATTTTTCAGTGATAAAATACAAAATTATCATCTGAAAATGTGATGCCTAGACAAAAGATAATTTCATTTGCCCTGTCTGATACAGTTGAAATATTTTAACTTCTTTTAGTGATTTTTTCTTTTATAGATTTATCCATGTGTAAGTTTTCAATATTTTGTTGCCAAGTCATTTTTTCCTTGAACTTATAACTCTTGTTGTGTATTATTTCGTTGTTAAATCAAATTTCCTTCTGTGGCCTTGACTGTGATATCTTTGAATGATATTTACAGGAGTTGTCTGGAATGATGTACTCCTGAAAGATGAAGTCTTGCCAGAAGCAGCTCTCTCTTTATTATGTTTGTGTTGTTGTAGTTCAATTTATGCTTGCCATACATTGTAGTAGTTCTGGATCAACTTGATTTATCTTGTTATATAGCTAGGAGCAGAATCAGGTATGTATGTATATAGCTAGGAGCAGAATCATAAGTGTTAGGAGTTATTGCAACTTTGGAAGCTCTGTGACAACTAACAAGGTATCTTATCTATATGATCTTAAGTGTTTTTTTTTGTGTTTTGTTAATATAGTATCTTTTGAATATATAGCTTTTAAGGTTGTGTTATGTTTTTTTAATTATTATTATGGTTATGTTATGAATCATGTTGTGTTGGCATGGACATGTCTGAATTATTATGATTCTTCTGAATTTTACCACTTAATCCTTTTCGGTTATAATTTTTTTTGTTTATTTCATAATTTTATTTTTAAAATTTTATGCTTTTCTGTTGATTTAATTGTTTTTTGTTAATTTCTTGATCTTTTAATCCTGTGTGATTCCTTGATTTGAGATTTGCTTGCGTTATTTCAGTTAGTGCATTTGGTTTCGCGGTCGGGTGTCACCGTCGTCCACACTTCAGCTCTCTTACTGCACCTTCTTAAGGTAAACCCTTTTCTTGACACTTATTATGACGCCTCTAACTACTTAATAATTTCTCATTTTAATATGCAGTGGAACGAAGTAAGCTGCACATAGATTGAGGATTATATTTGGATTAGCTGGATTGAAAGTTGTTGAGCTTCAAGGAAATCTTACTCAGGCTTAACGTCTAGAAGTATGTTTGTTATTTTGATGTGTGTATTTTAGCTCTTTGTTTTGCTCTGTAGTTAGTAAGGATAAATTGCCGGATATTGGTTATGAGTATGAAAGGTAAGCACTAATCAAGCATTATATTTTTTTTCCTCCGATATTTGGCAGCCAGCTGGTGTTTCTTTATGGTTTAGGTTATACAAATCCAACTTATGCCTCTGCCTTACAACCTTCTATTCTTGTCTTTACCTTTCTACTTGCTGTCATCATGGGGTCAGTTTCACTCTTATCAATTTCTACTTTGAGTCTTTTATGTATTTCTTATGAATTTATCAATAAAAGTTTAATTATGAGTCCATCTTTTTGTAGAACACAAAGGCACACATGCACATTCATATTTGTAGTGCAGAAATCTCTACATGAATAAAATTACCCCAATACACTTATGCATAAAGTAATGACATAGTTTAATAATCTTATGTATGCATAAAGTAATGTCTTCAAGCCAATAATATGATTACCTAAGATATATGTCATTCCTAATATATTTTTTCAATTATGCAATTGTTAAACAGAATCCACTCCCATATCTTGCTCGTCATCCAGAAGCAGATATTTTAACTTCTAGTGATCAAGTAGTTCCAACAGTTGTGGATGACAGTTTGGAAATTTGGCAAGAAGGTAAATATTATACTATAATGAGAACTTACTGATATCATTTTTTTATTGTGCTTATATCAATTCTTGTGGCATATTTATTTTCTGTGTGTACCATAAATATGATGAGTTATATAGAATAAAACTTTTCAATATGAGTCAAATGTATCCATGGACACGCAAATTCTGCTTCATGGGATGAAAGTTGTCTTTTTTGTCAAATAATAGTTCCAAGGAATCAATTTAGACTTTTTCTTACCCTTTTGGCTTGCTTTAGATTAGAAACTGCAGTTATAGAACCACTCATGTACTTTCACTCAACAACTTGAGATTTTGGAATAGTTGATTCATCACAAGGTACTATAGCTTCTATGACCCCATGTGGTGTAGACCTATATCCTTTCTGCCCCCATTCTTCCAAATGGATGTTAGATTTTATCATTGAGTAGGGCAGGCCTGTGCCATGTTTGCACATGAAGCCCAAAGGGCTTTTGCTTCCATAGGAGAGTTAGATAAAAAACCATTCATAAGCAAATCAATTTTCAGCATGCAACCTTTTGCTCTTAATCTGATAAAAGTTTTCTCTGCTTGGTTATATTATTTTCAAATCTCAGTAACATATTCATTGTTCTTACCTGTTACTTCTTTTCATCTCTCATTTTATTGTGAATATTGTTTTATTTATTTAGTTGTTTCTTTAAACTGTATATTGATGAAATTGTCTATCCCCATGAATAGTTACTGGTGCCTACAACATCGGAATTTTCCATTGGAGACTATACCGCCAACTTCTTGGTGACATATAATTAACCACTTCGCCTCTTTGAGCCTCGTGCTTGGGGGGCTGTGTACCGCCAACTTCTTGGCAACATCGGTGTGACGACATCTCGTCCATCACTTCGGCTCCTTGAGCCTCATGCTTGGGGGGATGTGTACCGCCAACTTCTTGGCGACATATAATCAATCACTTCGCCTCTTTGAGCCTCGTGCTTGGGGGGCTGTGTACCGCCAACTTCTTGGCAACATCGGTGTGGCGACATATAATCAATCACTTCGCCTCTTTGAGCCTCGTGCTTGGGGGGCTGTGTATCGTCATCTTATTCCTCTCAGAACACGTGGCAGCCTTCCCCAGCAAGCTGGATCTCACTCCCCACATGCCCGCCACGTGGGCAAGGTCAGGGCCCCGCTGTAACAGGTCGGGAAGAGGAAGGGCCCCCATAACGCATCCGAAGCGGGCTTCTCACGTCGAGACCCGAACTAAATGGTTCGTTACGGCCCGTCTACTAAGTCTTCCCCACGTTCCTGTTTTAGGCCGAGATCCCCGGGGGTGGACCAAGTCACAACACCAGGTGGCTTGGGAACCCCGGAAAGGTCGCTCCTTCTTCCCTTAGGTCAAGGGAAGTATAAAAGGAGCTCAGAACGTTCACACAAGAACACATTGAATATACAGAAAAACCTAGAACCAAGCTCTTGAGTTCATCGACTGCTCAGGGGGTTGGTACCATTGTTCTCCTAGCAGGAACAGTTGGCGCCCACCGTGGGGCCCGGTAAAACTGACCTGGGCCACACTTTAATCCATGCCGGCGAGGTAACCGCCTTGTTTGACGCCGCTATCACTGACTCCGGCATCTGCCTCATCATCGACGCCGCTAAGAATCACGTCGCTATGAACCCTATCAACGTTGTCTTCAAAGTGCGTATTGGAAGCTACATGTTTTTAGAAACGTTTATTTCAGTGGTGCGCTTAATTAGACAATTTGCTTCAAGTCTTAATCAACAACGTCGCCGGAGGAGGAAAACAGGTGTTTTAATTCTGGTTCCCATCGATGGTTTTGATGTTGTATGTGGGCTATCATCTTTTCTTTTACTCATGAATTTCATATCTATGTGTTTGGTTAATACGTTTATCAGTTTTTGAATTTGATTCAATCTATGGCATATAATTTTCTACCTTTTATGGCATGTCTTGATGTCTTTTTCTTCTTTTTTCTTGTTGTGGAATTTAATTCAAAACAGATATGCCTTTTTATGGTTTGGTTCAATCTTTGTTTTGGCAGAGACCGTAATCTTTATTTGATTACCTTCTAATTATTTGCAATGAGGCGTTTTCTTTTCTGTAGTTTAACAGTAAGTGGTTCAAGTTAAAATTGTCAATAATGTTATCATACTGACGACTATAAAGCAATACGAGACGCGGCACAAATAGTTGCAGTCGCATACGGGCATGCTCGCGACATCGAAGGTAGATCCAGCCGCCATCATTGAAAAAGAATGTGGAAGAAACTATGGATGCATTGAAGAAAGTATTGAAAAGTATATTAACATCATAATCCAGGTTCTTTGGTTCCAATATTCTTCACAAGTATATTAACATCAATGCACGTAGTGTTTTGATTCACATATGTTGTTATTACCTTACGAGTTACTATTTCCAAATTTCATTATTCTCTTTTACGATTTTCTTCGACCGTGATATTTTTATATGATAAATTGAGGTTAACTTGATATAATTAGTATCACTAAATTTGCATGATAAATTGCACTGAAATTTTTGTGGGTTGTGGCAAACATTATTGAAGCGAGTGTTTTAAGTAGACTGAAATAAGTGAAGAGTCTTATCAATGATTAAGCATAAGTCCTTGATTTAGTAGAGTCCAAGTTGAAGGAATTGACATGTATTCTTCGTGTATATATAATTATACATTTTATTGATGCACTTGTTTTTGCCATCATACTGATAGGTGTTTCATTCAATTTTAATTGTTTGAGAACACTGTTGCCGTGGCTGTTCTATAAAATTAAAGAATCCATCTGTTATAGGTTCAGTCTCTTTTATTTGTTATCTTTTTAATATGAATTCCTCAACGAAAAATTTAGAATATTATTTCAAATTAAAATCCTTTATTGCCGAGTGTAATTGGTGTTGCCATGTTATTACTCAATTCCATTTGATTCCCGTATTGACGCGCCTCTATTTCAATTCCAAATTAAGAATTGCTTGCTGCTTGTTGGTCTATACCATTTTGTCCGGTTTGTATCATTGTTTGTTCTTAATATATATTTCCTGTGGAGCAAGCATGATTGCGAAGGACTAATTAATTTTAACAATGTTATTAGTATATTGTGTGTTCCGTCACTATTATAGGGCATTGAAAGGTGATTTAAAAGTAGCTAACATAACTTGTTCAAGTATGTATATTAATACCTTTGTAGGGATAATTCTACAAAACAAGGTCGGATGAGAACTTCAACGAGAGCGGTGTGAGGTTTGATGAGCAATTGACTTGGCGAGATAAATCATGTCTACGATGCAAACAAGCTCGTCAAGTCCGAGATTAAAATAAAGCTCACCAACCAGCACGCCAGAATAAAATGTGAAACAAATAAATGCATATGGAAACGACAGTCCCGCCATTAAAAACATGAAGAGGAAACACGAAGTTATTATAACCTTTTTCGATCTTTTCATATTTGTTTTGCAGGTTTTTAACGAGGCGCCTCAGTTCTAATATATGCGTATTTACTTTATTTATTTTGACTGGATATAACTTAAGGCGATAAGATCCCTGTGGCGCTAAGACCTATCATCTTAAAGGTGATAAGACCCCTGTGGCGCTAAGACCTATCATCTTAAAGGCGATAAGACCCCTGTGGTGCTAAGACCTATCATCTTAAAGGCGATAAGACCCCTGTGGCGCTAAGACATATCATCTTAAAGGCGATAAGACCCCTGTGGTGCTAAGACCTATAATCTTAAAGCTGATAAGACCCCTGTGGCGATAAGACCCCTGTGGCGCTAAGACCTGTCATCTTAAAGGCGATAAGACCCCTGTGGTGCTAAGACCTGTCATCTTAAAGGCGATAAGACCCATGTGGCGCTAAGACCTATCACAAAAAGGCGACGCCCTAACACAGTAGTAGGACTTTCGGCCCTTAAAATACTTGGCTGAAATTACACTAAGCTCCCCGTTTGAGTTAAAACACCACGCCTAGACTTGATGCAGGTTCTCTGAAATGGCCTGCCGAGGTCGCGCAAATTTGCGCCTTAGGGAGCTCGGGCCTAAAACAGTGCTCAGAGTAAAGGCGCTTTGCCTGAGCTCTCGCATGCTAAATTTTGTGATAAAAGCAAATGTCTAAAAATCAAGTTTTATTGAGATTAAGAGTTGAACTGCGATTACGAATTCAAGGATGGAAAAAGGGCTTAATTAAAGTTCGGCTAAATTCCACAATGAGGTCGGGGCAGTACCGCGCCTCCAGAAGCTTGCATTTGCAAATGGCTTAGCAAGTTCCACCAAGCTTTCTTGGTGAAGATAGGATAATGTCACGCCTAAGAGGGCCTGATCTTGGTAGAATTCTCCAATCAGGGCAATATCGCCCCATATAAACTTAATAAGATGCGCCGGAAGCTTTAATCACCGCATCTAAGCACCCTTCACTCTGTAGAACTTAATACAGAGGCTATGCAAAATAAGCAATACAGGATAAGTAAAGGACACTAGTTCGAAAATAGGTAAGAATATCACGCCCTATCTATACAAAATAAACGTCCATGCAGCATGAAAATTAGATGAGAATGAAACAAAGTGAACAGACAAACTACTCCTTGTCATAAAGGTGATGCATAGTTGTCATACCCCATTTTTTGACCCATTTTCGTCTCGTAGGTATTTTAAAATACCTCATGTCAATTTTTGTTTCGTTTATTAATTTTATTTTTTATTACTTTTTATTTTTTACCTTTAATTTCAGTTTTTATTATCATTAATTTTTTTATTATTGCCATATTTACCATTTATTTATTTCTTTTATTTATTGTCATTATTATTATTTATTACTTTTATTATTAATATTTTTATTTTTATTTTTGGTCCAAGTCAATGGTCAACACAGTCAACAAAGCCAAGCACTGCAGCGCCCCAATTTCCAGATTTTCTCATCATTTCAATCCTCAAATCTTATCCAAGAATCATCACAAAATCTGCAAAATCACAGCAAATCACATCCCCATTTAATGCTTGCCTCAAATTCTATCCAAAATCTGCAGAACAACTTGCAAGTTAATCCCATGACACAACAAGCAGCTTAAGCAGCTCGAATTTTCCTCTATAAAACAGGGATCAAGCACACAGAAAAAAAAAAGAAAATTTTGAGAAGAAATTTTTTGAACACAAACAGATTTTTCAACACAACTCAAACTCACAGCAAACCCAACATAAGCAAAAACAACTACACGCCCCTAACACAAAAAAAGCCTACCATAACCCCAACACACACACAACAGCATCACGCAAGCAAACCTGCGTCCCAGCAACTTATCCTCACCCAAACTCACATATACCAACACAACACAAACCCAGTACTCACGCAAGCACCAACCCACACGCCCTACACACACCACACACGCACATATACACAACAGAACACACACGCACGCAAACACCTAGCACAGCACCAGAACCGAAACAAAACAAAGAGAAAAAGGTAATTTTTCTTTGGTTTTTTTTAAATCCTAGATCTAGGGTTTTTGAGGGAAGATTTGAGAAAAATAAGCTTGGATTTGGGATGAGGAGAGAAAAGGATGTGAGAAAAGGTGTTTGTTTTTAGAAAGGGAGATTTTTTGCTCTCCGGCGCGGTGGCGCCGCCGTTTAGGCCGGCGGCCACCACGCCGGAATACCTCACACGGCCGAGCAGAAAAGGAGAGAGGGGAGAGGAAGAGTGAGTTCGGTTTAGAGAGAAGGGGAAGAGTGAGAAAGAATGGAAAAAATGAGGAAAATTGTGAAGGGAAGGGTTTAAATACCCCCTCCCTGATTCAGTGTGTGAGGGTGTACGCGTTAGCGTACACCCACGCCCTCCTGGACCTCTGATTTTAGATCAGACAGCTCAGGCCTTTCCCCCCTGTGATCAGATCAGGGCTGTAATATCCCGCTTATTAGTACCAGTTATCAGTATTAGAAGCAATTAATAAGCGTGGTAATTTAGTAATTCATGCGATGGCAAAATTGTAAATAGGTTAAAGAAGAGGATTATAAGAGAAATGGGGAAAGAAGATATTTTCATCTTCTAGTGTTTTCTTCTTCTTTCTCTCCATTAACCAGCCTTTCCCCCTCACTCTTCTCACTCTCACGCCACTCCCTCTCCCTCCAATCCTTCAAGTTTCCACTCTAACCCTTGTGAAGTTGCTAGCAAGTAGATTTGTGAGGAGATTAGAACAAATAGAGAAGGAACAAGGAAGAAACAAGTAAAGGAGCTTGCTAGAGTTTTGAATCAAGCATTACCAGCACCAACTAGGGTTCAAGGTGAGCTCATTTCAGATTCTAGAACACTTTTAGAGTGTTTTTGGCAGGTTTTTACAAGTTGTTAAATATTAGAGTTAACCCTAATATCCTTGTTTGTTTAATCCTTGCTCATGAGTGTTTATAGTTGTTAATTTATGAAAGAAAATCCTTTTTATCATATCTAGGAAGCCTGGGTTCCATTGAATGAGCAAAAATGGTGAAAATTACATTTTTACACAGGTTTCTACTGATACGGTCGCTGTAGCGACGGACTGTCGCTTGTAGCGACCAGAACTGGATTTTCCCTGCCTAGCCGCGCTTGTAGCGACCGCACTGGCGCTTGTAGCGACGGCTGGCGCTTGTAGCGAGGAACTGGGCGCTGTAGCGACCAAGTTCTGTCTACTGGCGCTTGTAGCGACCAGAAGGGCGCTGTAGCGACCAGCCCTGGACAGTCCAACCTAGTTGAGCTGTTCTGGGGGTCCTGGTTCGCGCGGAAATGGCGTTTTGGAATTGTTTTCTTATAACATGTTTTAAGAACATAAATCACCAATTTAGTTCATTCCAAGGCTTCCAAGGAACGAGAAATTACATGAGTAAGGATTATGCAAAGCTTGGGGAATTCAAGATCTAAGGTTAAATGGTCAAGTAAACATAAAAGTGACATATGAGAACGATATGTCTAGAGCCTTGAATAGGATAATAGGAATAAATCTAATTTCAGATAAGTTAAGGGTAGTTTATCAGGATTCCCTTAATCAGGCAGATTATAGGATACCTTAGTTAGTGGTATCTAGTTCCCTCAATTCAGGCTCAGTTATATTTTATATCAGGACGTGCCTCAGTGTTCACGTCAGAGTGACACTGGGGGGGTACACGTATCAGTTTTATCAGGATATGTATATTTATATAACAGGAATAATAATTAATAATCAGGACAAGCTTTGTGTCTTCTGTTCTCTCGACCAGTTAGAGAGAACAGGGGGTTTCAGCATTGCTGAAACGGGCAGGAACTTTCCGTGAGGATAACCACACAGAGTTACAGTGTGTCTCCTGTGCTCTCGACCAGTTAGAGAGGACGGGGGGTTCCAAATGGAACGGGCAGGAATCTTCCGCGAGGATAACCACACACTTAGGCAAGAGGAGTCCGGTGTTAGCCTGATATGATAGGAATTTTCACCGGTTATCAGGGGAATGTGCTTCGGGGTTACTCCACCCGGGGGCATTCCGTAAAATGAACTCAGATAATATTGTTTGTTCAACGCTAACAGCTAACATAAAGACATTTATCAGTTAATTATATTATTATGTTATCAGGCAGAGAATAGTTATCAGACAGGTATCAGATTCAGGTATCAGACTCAGACAGTGATCCTAGGTTTCCCCTTGATCACTAGTTCAGCAGAATGTAGTCCAGTTTATGACTACACAGTTTAGCAGGACAGTCAGGTAGCCCTCTATGGGTAAGGATAAGACTTGGCGATCATAGGTATCCCCAAGATTGCCGAGGTAGGCACGGCGACCCTAGGTTCCCTGTGGTTGCCAACAGTAGGTAGGGTAGGAGCTCACTGAGACATTATGTCTCATCCCTATCCTTCTGGTGCAGGTTTTCAGGTAGCCACGTGGGTTTCAGATGAAGATCTTCAGGAAGATGCTGGATGGAGTGCAGATGCTCGTCAAGGTCAAGCTCAGGAGGTCGACAGATTATCTATGTATATGAGAAAGTAATTGTAAATGATATTTGGATATTTGTTTAAACGAGCTATTTGTACTCATTCAGTAGTTCATATTGTATTTATTATTGAAAATTTTAATGTACCCAGTATCAGATTAATACACATGCTAAATATTCTAGATAATTTAGTATGGGTGTTACAATTGGTATCAGAGCAGGTCGATTCAGACCGTGCCTTGGGTCATTAAAGTTTCAATAAAAGTAGTGGGACCATTGGGTTCCGGATGTTGTTCTAAAGGTCACCTCTAGTTGAGCCTGATCAACTCAGTCTAGTATGTGACAGTTAGGATAATTGTCCGAGAGCTGAATGTGACCAAGGAGGAATGAAGTGTATGAAGGGCGAAGACTATATTGACAGAATTTCAAGACGGAATTGGCGAAGAAGTATTTATGCTAAATGGTGGCCATCAAACTGTAAAGTAACGAAGCCTGATAGTGGCAAGGTCTCAGAGACATAAGGGATAGGGTGAAGTACCTCAACCCAGTTGGACACGACGTTGGACGATACCTCATCTGCGGAAGACATACGGAGTAAGGAATTATGGAATACTCTAAGGAATAACATGGAACCTTAATGGGAACCGCAGATCGAGAAGTTAAAGTGAAGTGTGGATTAAGTATCAATTCTGAGTACAGAGTTAAGGAATTGCGGTACCAAACTTAGAGACTTGAAATGTGGAATTATCGGTCGGTTTTTGAAACCTCTAGACTCCCAGCAAAGATAGAGTGCTGAGAACCAAACTCCAATCAGATGAGATTTTTAATGTCCAGACAGTTAAGAGGAAAATTATGGATTAAGCGAATTATTAGGACGAGTGAAACTAACCACTCAAGGGTGGTCTTTGAGCAAGACACGCAAGTAAGTTTAACCTCATCAGATTAGCCGCACCTCCCGAACCATAAATGCTAGATTTGGGAATTAAGAAAAGAAGTTGGTATGCAACCTAAGAACTAAGATGGATGAATAAGTGTTGATAATAAGACCCGTTGCATATCGAGGCGTGAATCAGATATTCATATGTGTTTCATTAGTAAGAAGATTGGAATAAGCTAAGCTTAACTGAAATTTTATTCAACGAAAGGTGTATATTTAATGGTCAGTCATTGGAATTTAGTGAACTGATGGACGAATAAAGTTGAATTTCCTTGATTGGAGGAAGAAGGAAAATTCAAAATGACACAAGATTATAGTAGATCAGTTTTGAAGGATAATCGGAAATTTTAGCCGAGAAATTATATTGAGAGTGTATTATACGAAAGGTTAAGATTGTGGTTAATGCTAGTGAGTTTCAAGTTTCAACTGATGAGTTTTCTTCCACAGTTATTCTAGAAGCTTAAAGAGGTCACCTCGTGATGATAAGTTCCGAGGGCGGTAATAAGGTATAGATTTCGGATTGTTCAACTATATGCAGAATTATTCAAGTGCTAAGATCAAGATTTGATTGTGAATGCAATAACGAGTTGTTGAATGAAACAAAAGGTAATGATGAGGTTTTGAAGCTCAAGATCAGTTAACTGGAGGGATTCGGAGGTAACCTAAGAGGTATGGTAAAACCATAAAGACCGTAATTGTTTTGAAAAGATTATGGGTATGAATTCTTATGGATAAAGACAGACCGATTAGTAATGGGACTCAAACCCTCAGTAGATTCAGTATATGTAAGAGATGTGAACCTCCAGAAACCATAAGTCGTTTTAGAAGTTGATACAAGTGTTTGTGTATGTGAACTTAAGTTGTCTTAAGCAAGCTTTCAGTCGGTTTGCGCAATGTTTTAATAATTATACATAAAGAGCTGGCCAAGAGATGGTTACGGAATTCAGGATATGGAAAGTAAAGTAGAACCAGAGTATTAACTGTTTGACAGGAACATTGTTGAACTCTTGACAGTCGTTGGAAACCGTTTACAAGTTCTGGCGTTTTATCGTGAAAGTAAGGATATGGTTTATGTCCGAAAGGAAGTACAGTGTCAGATGACGATCAATCAATAAGTTAAACAGGTGGTTTAAGCCACAAGAGAATCAACGAACGTAAGATGAATCTGCTGTGATAGCTACAAGTTGTTAAGGAACAAGTCAGCCAGAGAATTTAATAATGGTGAATTACTCCTACTTCAAAGTGTTTTGTTAGACCAGAGTTGCGCAGCGGAAAAGTAATTCCAGGATGAGTTAACAAACAAATTCTAAGCTGAAGCGTAGAGAACAAGGATGCTTGGGTAGTCCTGGTCAGGTGAACCACAGAATATCAGTGAGCAGTGACGACTCGAACTTATTATAAGTTCTAGAAGGGAATATTAAAAGTAAAGCCGAGGGATATTTCAAACCTCGAGACTTAAGAGGAAATGGAAATCGAAGCAGTCTAAGATTCTGCGATAAGAATGAGAAGAATATGTTTCTAGCGCAATAAGACTAGAGCAAGGAAAGTCATCACTAATACGGTAAGTTTAATCAAAAGGGTAAGCATGAGGCAGCATCCGTAAAGATTGCACTTACAAGACGATAAATATTTGAAATTAAAGTATTGGTCAGAAGTGACAATGCAGTGACATATGAGCCTAATCTGTGTTGTATCCCGTTATGCCTACATGTCACATGTATCAGGTTATGTTAGTATATATATATATACTTAACAGGTAATACTTAAACTACTCAGATAGTAGTGTAGCAGATTTTCAGTTATGTGACGTGTTTCGATAATAGTGGTACGCAAACAGGAATGTTTAAGTATGAGGTTTTACCAGAACAGATTTGCTGATATCACCCATATCTTAACAGAAGAGTTCGGAAATTATTATACTTAATGTTCATCAGTAAAGAAAGGAGGACTTTCATGCAGATTAAAAAGTCACTCGTAGTCTACAGTAAAGGGCTACGTAAGTTCAGGTTATGATTAAAGGATTAAAGAATGAGTGTGCTATTTTTGGTAGCAATCAAGTAGAGCTTTTTTTTTTAAAAATTAGGATCTTGGACCTGATGTTCAGAAATGAGTAATGAGTTCACTACATCGATAAGAATAATCCTGATCTATGTTAGGTAATGATGTATGTTAAGATTAAACATGAGTAACATTGGCGGGGCAAACCTGGCAAGCCAGTTGAAAGGCAAATCCCGGATGTTACATGATGAGTTAAGAATAAGAAGAGATTCCTAATTGAAGTGGTAGTGTCTCAAATATGATAAGATCAAGAATGATGTCCCGTCAGTCGGACAAGGATGAGATGATGTATTGTGTACCCATCAGTAGTGTACACGTGTTCGCTTATGTATGTAAATTATATGCTATGAAATCTACCATGTGGGGTTATGTGAGATGATTACTACTCATCACTCGGACTAAACTTCTATGAGTTTGGATTTACCAATATAGAAACTATTTATGCTACGGCCGGAATTTGAGAATAGTAGTGACAAGAAAGATAGGAGATTAGTAAACTCCAAGTAATGAAGAATGATTTCTAAGTTATTAAGATAAGTGATGTCGTCGTATGAGACGAAAGATAGAGATAAAATTCATGGGAAATAAATGCAGTGCAAGAAGTCCACTGAAGAGTGGGAATATTTGAGGATAACGAGAACGATCTAATGTCGTCGAAGTAAGATTACCTGGACTATGAAGGTATTTATAAGAATTAATACAAGTGTCAGAGATGGACAACCCCAGATTGGATTTGCAAAAAGTGTATGAACCAAGTATGTGGTCAAGCGAGTTGGATACGATGAATCAGATAACCTCACATCCTACTACGTAAGAGTTAAGCAATTCACTGCGAGCATTTCAGTTATAGGAAAAGTTGTCGAGTATATAATCAATGGATTCCGATAGGCAAGACGAACTGGAATTTTGGCTAGTAGAGGAAGTAGTATGAGAGATTCATTCTTATATGATAGAGGATTCTAAATTTCGAGGACGAAATTTCTTTAAGGGGGGTAGATTGTAATATCCCGCTTATTAGTACCAGTTATCAGTATTAGAAGCAATTAATAAGCGTGGTAATTTAGTAATTCATGCGATGGCAAAATTGTAAATAGGTTAAAGAAGAGGATTATAAGAGAAATGGGGAAAGAAGATATTTTCATCTTCTAGTGTTTTCTTCTTCTTTCTCTCCATTAACCAGCCTTTCCCCCTCACTCTTCTCACTCTCAC